>JAGQDJ010000232.1:66327-134369 GCA_022885665.1 Triops longicaudatus | reverse complement strand
CAGTTTTCTCCAAGACGCCGCTGAATTCTACAAAAATTTTCAAGGTTTCAGGTACCTAAGACTAACACGTATCACCTGACAAGTACTGGTTATTTCACGTAGTATAAACCTGGTTTGACAGGGTTCAGTTGAGCACCCAAAACATTTACAGCGGGTGTGAAAAAAACAACTTTTAATTCTTACCTCGCGTCCACGCAACTTTTCTGTTTTGAAACTACGTTAAAACATTGGTACTATAGATGTCTTTAAATAGTTTAAGTCTTTTACGGAAATTCCCAATAGATGATTTTATAATAGCGTTGTGTCATAGCACACCCGTGTCAAAGCACCCGACTCTCCCCTATACTTGAGGCTGTGGGAAGGCGCTCCTTTTCTCATCTTTTGATATTATGTCAACTTGCAGCACGGGAACTTTCAATAAAGACGACAGGAATGAGGTATTAACACAATTTTAAAAAAGTACAGTATTTTTAAAATCAAAGATAGCTATTATTTTATTCAAGAGTGTCCAAGTACAGCAACTAAATGAAGTGGAGATTTTAGACGAAGAGACACCTTATACGAAAATACGGTTACTGTACGAAACTTCCTTTCCTGTTTTAATTTTATCGACCAAGAATCATTAAAATACACGAAGTATATTTTTCGTGTTCAGGTGTGTTAGTTCAAGCGTTAAAACATGAACAATTAACGTCTACTAAAATGGCATGAGCTATCTCACTTTTCTTTCAGAACGAACTTCTAACGATGGAGTTGTCCTTCTGACAGTGCACAGGGCTTTAATTAATTGAGCAATCACTTAAAACCTCCTTGGGTAACTTAATTTCATAATATGCGATAATAAAAACAGGGATGGGAGGAGGAATGATTCAGAATAGCCTTAACATGATTGGTTGCATTTTCCCGGAAATTTACCTGTGTCGGTTAGAAGGCTTGAGTGAATTTCTACTTATATATTCCGACGCAGATAACTTGGTGCAACATCGAATTTCAGTGGTAGAAAAACTTGAATAAAACTCAAATTCGAATGTAACAAACTGATTTAAATTGAAGTAGAAATTCGTTCTAAAAAACATATATTGCACAAGAGAAACTGAATCGATAATGCGGTAAACTGCACCAAACTCAAATTAGCTTAACTACTCAAATCGCAACAACTTAATACGTCATTCGTTATGTTTTTAAAGGAATAACGCTATCCGTGGCATACCGTTTGAGGTTCCTTGCCTATTCAATAAATTTACTGCTGAAACAATCATAAAAACAAGGATGGATTGAGCAGAAATG
Source organism: Triops longicaudatus (assembly GCA_022885665.1). NCBI lineage: Eukaryota > Metazoa > Arthropoda > Branchiopoda > Notostraca > Triopsidae > Triops > Triops longicaudatus. The sequence goes on along the minus strand of JAGQDJ010000232.1, from coordinate 133,082 downwards.
AAACACACACAACTTAAAATGTTTGGTTTTGTTATTACAAAAATTAACTTGAGTTGATTAAAAGGCTCAAACGGATTTTTACTTCAATATCCTGACGAAGCAAACTTGATACAATATCGAATTTCTGTGGAAGAAAAACCTGAGTAAAACTCAAATTCGGAATGTGGCTAACTGAAATAAATTAAAGTAAAACTTCGTTCCCAAAATTGAGCATGAGCATGAGAAAAATTGCAATTATAATGAGGTAAACTGCAACAAACTGAAGAAAACCTTAAGTTAGTTTTATTCCTTGAACCGCAACTTTTTCATACGGGGAGTTGAAAAAATTAGAATTCTACTCTGACTAATTTTATTTTTGACACAGGCTTAAGCTTTTGCTTGTTAAAAGAATACGTTGTTCAAAATTCAAAACGAACAAGTGCAAAACGTATAAAAAAAAATAAAAATACGCGTTAAAATGGACATTACATTATGAAAAATTAAGTTTACGAACAATTACTAACATTAAACGTACAAGTAAAATTTGGTAGGTGTAAAAGAACTGTAACATTTATAATTATTGCAATGTCTTAGTAATAAGAAAAGGCTCAATAGAAACTATAATTGTTGCATCTATATAATGCCACATACACTGAAAGACTTTCACATTGCAAAGTGGTACATCATTTGTCATTTATGGGAGAGGAGAGCGATACTGTACTATTTTCCCTTTTTTCCCGCCATAGGCAAAAAGTTATTCGGCCTGTTCAGTTCACTTCTTTTGCCTATAGAAGGTTTGTTATTCGGTTATAGTCTACAGTTATACACCCAAATGTGCGGTCGCGTTTTACGTTGTCTGGATTTTTACATATTTTTTTTAAAAAATTACACTAAAATCGGCATTACAGCTCAAAATTGCATATTCTTGCTCTTTTCGTTTATTAGTTGGAGTTTTTCAAAAAATCTACGTCATACTTAAACGTATTGTCTTCTTCCACTTTCTTGACATAATTGTTCCTGCATCACCCCCGTACCCATGGGGGGTTGTAGGGGTTTAAGCCCCCAACTCGAAATGTTAACTTTATTATGGTAAGCATAGGCGACTATAAAACGCCCAAAAAGAAAAATTGCGTATGCCCCCCCCACCCCNCCCCCAAAAAAAAAAAAAAAAAAAAAAAAAACTCCCCCTCCTCCGAACCATGATCCTGGGTACGGCCCTGCCTGCCGCCATAATCTTGTTAATTACTTCCCTCTCTTGATTATATAATCTCTACTATTTCCGTGTCTTTTCGAAACGTACATAATGTGTTTTGAATATAAATGTGGTCGTGTGTAGCCCCAATATAAATTGCTTTCTTTCAATAAGAGGAAAAACATGTTGTCTCCAGAAAGCGAAATTGGGGAACACTAACGCATGCTCGCTGTAGTAGAAGACCGAAAAAGCAATTCGTGTCGAATAGGGAGCATTTAACTTCCGTGATTTGCAATATTTTTTTAAGTCTTCAAAAACGAAAGCATGTTATAATTGCTCCGATTCCATTGGAAACCTTTTACACAATTTTACGTAAGTAAATTAAAATTATAATTTTTGCTAACATTTGGTGTAACTATAAAAATCAACTTTATGAGAGCATGAACGCATCCCTATCTTACATATGTTAAATATTGGCTCAATTTACGCGTTTCTGTTTATGTAATATTTACTATTTAAGATCTACTGCATAAATAGTGAGATATAGGTATAGTCGTTTTTTTTTGTCGTTCGGATTCACCCCTTTCAGACTGGTGCGCGAAAAGTGGCGGTTACGTTTAAACTAACAGCTTGATCTATTTATAAGTAACGTTAATATAGAGCAAATACTATAAAACAAGACTATGAACACGAAAAATTTGTGTCAACATCCTTGCATAGAAAATCTTTACCAAACTTGAAAGGTAAAATTTCCATTAAAAGCACAAAACATTTAGGAATTTTTCGCTCTTCAGCTCATACAGCACGCTTTCATCTTTTCGCCAAAAAGCAAGAGCACATCGACCATTTGTTGTAGAATTATGTCAGTTGCGCCTGGCAAAGAAATAAGAAAAACTGGATCACCCCGTTGCGTTTTAGACTTCCTCTCCCCTGTCGGGTTGACACAAATTTACTGAAAACATTGCATACCACAAGCAACATAAAGGACACCGTATACCCCAACATATATGTATGTATCTCATGTAGAACATTTGGGATAGGGTCCCACCGAGACGTGCGTACAATGCATTGCAATGTAAATTGCCTCCCATGAAAACGTAAGTTGAATTTTAAGCCAGCCACATGTGAAGGACATTTTGAGGAATGAGACCGTTAACGCTACGCATAACAAATGATGATTATGAACCTATTAAGCTCCAGTTGGCAATCTGTCCACGACAACCGATGACTTGGTTAAGTATTAGTAACGGGAGTTCGGTACATCGGTGTATTACAGCACTGCAGTGGTGAGCACTTTGCCGCAAGTTCATTGTAGCTGAAATCCTTGTGACACCAATTTGTTGCCATTATTCCGTTTGTATAGTTCTTACCGAATCAATTAACTTTCAATCTTTCAATCCAACCGTAATCCTGCATGTTTTGCTTAACTCTTTGCATTAATCTTACTTTGGTATTTCCTAGTATTCGCTGTTTCTTTCGATTTCGTTGATCAACAAAATTTCGTTTTGAATTTGTTCATGTAAACAACCTTGCATACAATTGTCGGATTAAAAGAGCTACAACAACTAATGTAGCTTTGTCTTAATTAATAATACGTATCCCTAGCCTTGAAAACTGTGCTTCATCGAGTACGGGTCAGTTAGGTGTAGTGTGTATACGTGACTCAATTGCAGATACGTGGTGGTTGGTGGGTCTTTTGGTCTTCTTGTAACGGCACGGATCCAAGTTTCCGCATCAAGACAGGAAGCGTGAGTATATCAGAACCTAACAAGATGAGCAACGAAACACAGGAGTTTATTAGCTTGACAGAAGTTGCTCGAGTCTTTTCTTTTGATTCCGTCAGGCGGAAAAAATCGTACGGTTCCACATGTAGCTAACTGCTGTTTAAGTCCTTCAGTGAGTGTCTAAGAGTGTTTTGCTACTTACAGCTAATTTTTACGTATTTTGTGAAACATTTGTAAATTTATAACGACCCTGAAGACTCGGCAGGCTTCTACTAATGGCAAAACTCCAGCATTTTTCCTTCAAATTTGTGCGTGTAGCATGCCAAGTCTTCTAAATTTGATATTGTCCTTCATATATATAGGCCTATTTATGAACGACAATATCGATCTTTAAAGTAAGAGTCCATCGTGAAACTCCCGACGTGAAACTGTAAGACTAGAAGTTCTTGAGTTCGTTAGTTCATATGCAAATCTAAACGTTTGCGATTTTCCTTATCCCCAAAGATGAAATGCCAAGGCTATATATGTGTTGCAAAACTTCTTGCCAAATAGAAACAAAAACAAAACTAAAGAAGGCTAGGATAAGGAATACCTAAGGAGACTTTTACACTATTACCGAAGACGGTCATGCGAAACAGTTGCTAGGTGCAGCGAAGTTTCTTGTTCAAAGAAACAAATAATCTTTTGCGGAGAAAGTCTGTGACAGTAAGACCTGAGTTGTATGTGAAAAATTGTCGAAAAGAATGAAAACGTGGCTGATCATGTGTGGGATTGTGTTGATACCGGCACCGATTGTAACCTTACGTTCTTTGCCTCAATGGGCTGAAAATGTCGTGGAAGAATATCTCGGTAACCATCTTCGTCGGAGAAACGAGCTGAAAGGAATCAACGACCCAGAAATGTATTTGGATGTGGTAAGCCGAAAAATTCGATACAGTGCACTTCCGTGATTTCCGCTTTTCTAGCCGATATTACACGCTTTGACTTCATTCTACAAAATCGTGTCACTATTTGATCTCAAAATCATTTTCCTATATATAATGCTGGTGTGAGTGAGCCAGGACTGTTTGTTTTTTTGTCTTCGCTGTTTTCTGTATTCCTGTATTTCTGTATGTTTTGCTACAGTGTTTCTTGTTAGTGTTCCCTCTTTATTCTTCAAATTCTTCCGAAAATTTCGTCTGTCCTTTAACGTGAAACTTTTAAATAAGATCTATTCTAAGTAAACTTTTTATTATTCCTTATTAGTTTGATGGGCGAATTAAGCACATATTTTGATAATTGCTTTATTTATTGTACAAAATATCCATACAAACGCAGTTAATTAAATGCAAATTTTCTTGGACTACCATGAAGCCAGAGCTGGTTCGTAATCGGGGTTATCTACTGGAGATTCACGAAGTCTTCACAGACGATGGGTAAGGTAACCAAGATAATTATAAACATATGTTCTAATGCAAGTTAATGATAGGTACGGACTGGTGTTGCACCGCATAAGTAGTCGAATAATGGTTAACACGTCCAAGGCCAGACCGGTCGTTTTCTTCCAACACGGACTGTGGCAAAGTTCGGCTTGCTGGCTTTTGAATACCGTTGACAAAGCTCTACGTAAGACTCCTCATTGCCTACGTATATTTTACCGGAAAGACAATTAATATATTCTCACAGCGTACGTACTTGCTGACCAGGGATACGACGTATGGCTAGGAAATTTCAGGCAAGTATGGCAAAGTCAACAGCGCTTGTTTTGGGTGATTTATTTGCTTTAAGTTGTTTCATTTGGCGTTAATAATATCTATTGCGATGAGTGTCTTCTCTTAAGCTATTGTCTTCTTAGTTTTAGTCTTCTTAATTTATTGTCTTCTCTTAAGCTAGCATTTCGAAAAACGAAGCGAAAAAGATAGTTACTTTTTGTTTTCTGTTTCTGAAATGATTGTCGGGAACACCGTCTAGTGGCATCGCGACGATCTGGCGCGCTTACTGAACGTGACACAAAGCATTGACCGATTGCATTAATCCGTCATCTCTTAAAAGTGACCTCCCCGTCCCTCCGTTCTGAGTCCAGAAGATTGCGACATTTGGTGATTGGGGGGAAACAGTTCTAGTGTTCCGCAAACGGTGTCCAGTTTTATTTCGAAATGGACCGTCTTTTTTCATAATTTACAAATCGAAACTTTGCTTAAAAATATTATTTCTAATGAGCGGAACAAAATTTCATAAATTCGTTTACGTGTAAAAAGTCCCAAATATTAATCGCATCCATCAATTTTCCAAGTTATTTTTTTTAATTGCCACGCTCGATACAAACTAGGTAAATGCCAAAATTTTACTGTCAAAAGAATTTTCGTGAAGTGGAGAGTAATGTTCGCGAAACTTTGCACCGAAACTTTAATGTAAATTGGCCATATGTGAGTTGACTCCAATTATGCGTTAAGGCCACAGCCTTAACGCATAATTTTTTATCCCATTAGCATATAGGAGTGTTCTTGTGGATTTTTCATTTTAAAACTTAACAATCCAATTTCGTCCAGTTTTTCTCTTGCCAAGATAGAGCTCTTGTCTATATTTTGCATGAAACTGGGAGCTCTACTATAAATTTGATTCAGAGCGAAGGAAATCAAAGATTGTTGTTGGTTGTTCAAAGACAAACGGTACCGCTACCATGGATTATAAGCCTGCAGTTTTAAAGGACCTAATTAAAAACTACCGAAGTACTCCATTATCCGCTTTACTGGTCGCTTATTCTCTTGGAATCATTGCAAATCTTAAGCTTATTTGCAATGCCCTTGTGCTTGACAATTTACTTGACACACCCATTTTTCATAAATGTTTGGTTTCACTGTATAGACTGCCGGTCACATGAGGGTTCATAGCAATTTCTGACGCGATCGTGAATCGAAACAGAAACTTTTACGACCCTTTATGAGACAAGTTTTGTAAGCGAGAAAAAGCGTCTCCAAGATCTTTCTTTTAGTGTAAACGTGCCAACTTTGTCTCCCCTATATCTCACTGACTGCACACTACGCATCCGCTTCACAGATCCACTGTCACACCTCTTCTCATAAAAAATTCTTTTCTTGAGCCAAGAACAGATACCAAAGAATGTGCGTCTTATTTCAATTTTAGGGGAAATACTTATTCTCAGAAACACAAGAGATACAATACCCACAGTTATCAATACTGGGACTTTTCGTAAGTTTCTTTATTTTAATTTTCTCCTGTTATCATTGAAAATACTCTAAAAACAAAAAAAAAATGCGATTTAGGTGGGACGAAATGGCGAAATACGACTTACCCGCTATGCTCAAGTTCGTTTTAGCTCATACGCATCAAAAAGATCTCACCTACGTTGGACACTCCCTAGGATGTGCTGCCTTTTTTGCTTTTGCCGATACTCACCCCGAGCTACAACCACTGGTGAATGTGATGGTTGGCTTAGGTCCAGCTTCCGTTATGCCTAACATGCGTTCTCCAGTTCGGCTCCTAGCGCCATACGTTACACAACTCGAGGTACATATACAAAACAACACCGTTTACCGTTCAATTTATGGGTCTTGGGTTACAAAATCATAAATAGTCTAAGTGGTTTATTTTCTTTATTTTTTATTAAATATTGTTTGGCGAATAAATGAAATATTTGCGTAAGTTTTCACACCCATGTTAACATTTCCGATTGTCTTATTTTCTATTTGCACGTTCATAGTCTTCAACATGCCAATGTGTAAATAAGAAATACAAGAATTTGCCGGAATGAAGTGATAGTACGTTTGATTGTATATTTCAAGTTAAAACTTATTGAAAAAACTAGAACGATGAAACTAGAAATTATAGCAGATGGCTCAATTCACGGTTTCGTCTTTTTGTTGTTTAGTTTGATTAATAAACCTTGTCTCTCTTATTTTAGTTTCTTTTCAAAATTCTCGGAACGAATGAGTTCTTACCGAATTCCAATTTAGTCCGGTTTCTGGAGCAGGCGTTTTGTAACAAGAACGACATCAAGCCGCGGAAGTGCGAAAACGTTGCTTTCCAATTGAGTGGTTCTGACCCTGCAAATTTCAATTACGTAAGCTCCTAGCTCTTCTAATTTTAAGTTTGTAATAAGGAAATTCTTACTCAAATTCCAGACCTTGATGCCTTTGATAACGAGACATTCGCCAGCCGGTTCTTCAGTACGTACCGTCGCTCAATTTGCTCAAGGCGTTAACTCAAGTAGGAACTACTCTTTATTTATTATTTCTCAATAAATTTGAATTCTTATTTACATTTTTCCTGTTTTCAAAATAATAGAGCGATTTCAGAAATACGACTGGGGAAGAGCAGAAAATAGGAGACGGTATGGTAAGAGCACGCCTCCAGAATACTCTCTAGGAAATGTTAAAGTGCCGGTCGTACTATTTTACGGAGACAACGACTGGCTCGTAGGACCTGAAGTAAAAAGCTGCATAAATCAAGTTGCTTTCTTACATTTAAGAGTGTCGTGTGTTAATATATATTTGTATGGTTCACGACTTAAGGACGCTGCAGTGCTCGCTCACCGGTTAGGAAATCTAAAGGGATTTTACCGAGTCCCTATGGATGAGTTCAACCATATGGATTTTTTATTCGCTCTCCATATTGATACTTTGCTCAATAAGGATGTGCGCAAGGAGATTGAAATGTATAACCCGCCTCCATGAATGTCACGATGACATCACATCACCTAATTTTGTGGAGCTATTGAATACTACGTTTATATATTCCTTAACTTATTTTCAAATGACTCGCCCTTCTTGAACAACAATTTCATGAGATAAACTGCCATTTTGTAGCTTAAACTACGTATTCATTCCATGTGGGTTCTCAAACTTTCGCATTATTTGTGTTGTAAATCTCTTAATGCTACGTTTGTGTAATACAAAAATCCATTATCAAATGAATACATACGTTCAAACTTAGTAAACAAGTCTAAGTTTTAAAGTGAGGCCGAAGAAATGCGAACGATAAAGTATTTATTTCCCATAATATTTTAGTAAAATTAACAGGAATTTACTCTAGATTCATTAAATACATGCGAAAGCGCTCGTGGGTCAGAAGTAATTTTGTTTTCCCCCTCATTTAACGGGATATATAATAATCACCCCTTCCCTAGGAGATGCCATTAATAACGCAATCCTTTACCTGCCTGATAGGGTGCAGGCTGCCTTTTCAAGTTTAGTTTTGACTTGTAGTCTCCTAGAGTTTTAGTCTGAGTTCCAAAAAAGATAATTGGAGGCTAAACCCGTTACTTTCACTACTTTCGTAGAATTCGCCGTAAATGGACACGAAAGAGGTCACGGAACAGGTTAAGGCAGTCTACCTCGCAGGTACCAAGAGTCATCTGTTAAAATATATTTTGGTACCACGGTCATTCCGTGGTTAAGTTTGGTACGTATAACACCCCTGGTCCCCTGCCACGGCCAAAGAGGCTTCAAAACTTAACACAAAATTCTGCAGTCGTTTTTTAGTTCAATTTGCAAACCGATCGAAAGCAAACTGGAGGAAAATTGTAAAGCGATCAATGGGCAATCTGTGCCCGTAACTACCTCCTGTTTCCGAAAATTGGCGTCGTTTTAAGCAAGATAGTACATTAAAAGTGTTTTCCCGAGGAAGAAGTTGAGAGAATGAAATTGTGGCTGCCTAGCTACGGATTTTTTTGGATGCTTTTGCCAGTGCTTAGCTTACCTTCGCTGCCGGAATCGGTCGAAAATGCGATAGAAAACTATCTGGGCAAATTTCTTCGATTCAGAAATACACTCCAAGGGTTAAATGACCCTGAAATGTACATGGATGTGGTAAGCAATTATACTTGATTGCAATATTTTTCTTTTAAATGTATTTCACTCTTTCATGTAAGTTAATAACTTTCAAATTGGTTTCTCAAAAGAATTGATCTTAAGTAAGAATCTGAATAGTGAACTTAAATAAACGACTTCAGCTTATTTCCTATATTACTGACATTCACTCCCTAACTATGAAATTTGCCACTGCAAAAGCCTCGCTTTGGGTCCAGAACATTCGACAAAGACAGTGGGAAGGCTCGCGCGGACCGTGGCTTTAGTGATGGTCGTTGCGTAGAATCTTTCTTTTTCTTCTTTTCACGAATCTTTAAGGTTCTATATTTTCACGTAAAAACATTAGTCTATTTACTAATAGTATATTTTTAAAGCCAGAATTAGTTCGCAGTCGAGGTTATCCTACTGAAGTGCACGAGGTTTTCACAGACGACGGGTAAAAACTTACTCTTCATAAAGAAACGGCGGTAAAAATATGTTTAATGACAGGTATGGATTAACCTTACACCGTATAGCTGGGAAAAAACAATCCTACAAATCTTATCCCAGACCAGTTATATATTTCCAACATGGAATATGGCAAAGCTCCGCATGTTGGCTACTAAATCCCGTCGATAAAGCTTTACGTGAGTCTTTCGACTATTTTCTTAGAAAGACATATTTAAGACTCTTCACCATGTTCTAGCGTACGTTCTTGCTGACCAGGGTTACGACGTATGGCTTGGAAATCTGAGGCAAGTATTAAAAAATTTACGTACTCCAATAAGCTTAATGTAGAAAAGTCGTCGCCAAACAAATTTATCAATATTATGCAACACATTTGTATGCAATGAACGCCTCAGGTTAGCTACTGAGCCTGTACACAGAAATGCATTATTCATTGTACAAAGTAAAATTTTTTTTTCTAATGTGCCTCACTCTACTGTTGGTAGAGGAAGTGGTGTAAATTTCGCCAACCATTTTTATTTACTCGATAAAAGGGTCTTAGAAATGAGGTGAGTAGATTGACCGCACTACGTTGACTACAATACCTGATTAAAAGTGATTTCGAAAGTCATCGTAAATTTTATTTATTGCAATTTTCCCCAACCTTTTTAAAGTCAACGCATTGAAAATGTGGTCCAAATTACGCCTACCCTGGGAAAATGTTTATAAACTGATTCCACAAAGGAACTAAAAGAGGGAAATACATACATACATCTTCGCTACCACTTTTCCCATTATTGGGGTTATGAAAGGGAAATATCCAATTAAAAGTATTTATGTATGTGTTGTTTTAGTTCAGGTACTCAGGTTTTATATTTTTTATACAGAACCCGAGGATTTCACAGTTATCAAATACCTGTTCGATTGAACAGTCTTATTTTTTTAATCTACTCCCCACGTAGGCTTACGCCCATTGCGAAAGGGTCGATAACACAAAAACGACAGAGCGATAACAAAATAAATGATCAACCCGTTTTTAAACACTCCAGCTTAGTGTGCTTAGTACCGATCTACCAATGCTTCGCCAAACTGCTTTAAAGACAACTGAACAGTCTTATTTACAAACAAAGAAGCATGTTGTCATTTACTAAAAAGGATAGTGTCACAAATAAGTAGCAATCCCATAAAATAGACGCCACATATAAATAGCAGTCACACACAAATAACACTGACCAACATATTATAAAAACTAACACACAAAAAACAACTAACATGTGGCCTTTGCCTAACAGCAAAAGGTTTGCGGCGAGTGAAAAACAGAAACTCAGAGGCATCATACGAAAGAAAACTAGAGTAAGTAGTGTTTACAATGAGACACAAATGTATAAAACAGTTGTTATTTCAAAAACTGGCCAAACAAATTTGCCATACGATAAGTGAACGACACTGTTTGTGTCGGGTAAAAAACATTCGAGAGTTTGGCGTACGACGTACTTGCGCCACCGCGGTGGCACGAGGGAGGCACGGAATAGGCGAAATTGAGACCATGTTGCCTGGGCGAAATTTCCCACACCACTACTTTTTCAGAGTTTAGACTTCTCTCACAAGTTCAGTTACTATTTGGCAGTATATGCAAACTCGCAGAAGCTTTATACTGAAACTAAACATCTACCTAAAGATAGTGATGTTTACTTGCGTATTTTTTTGCTAAAAATGGCTAAATATACATAGCTCCTGAAAAGCCTGACAGGCATAGAATATTTTTAATTAAATAGCTCAACAACTACAAAGCAGAGTGAAAGCCAACTTTCCAGAAGCAGTTAGAGTAGGTGGAAGAAAAATTTTTAGTATTTGTCGGGACTAGATAACAGTGTGTACTCAAGTTAAAAATGCGATTGTCTGAGTTTACACCACAGTCGGGGTTTACACCTTCTCCTCTACGTGAACTAAAACCCGAACTTGAATTACGAAGTTCTATCTAGGCATTCTGAAGCTAGCTAGCTAACTTTCATTAATAGCAAAAGGGTTAAACAATACATATTTGAAACATTTTGAACACGTTTGTGCCGTAGTTTGCTAACCTAGAAATTTCCCGCTTACCTTTGACATAATTCTACGATAATACTGGCTCAAAACCTTGCAGTGCCCAATGAAAGTAGGTCATCCAGTCGAATTTAATTAGAACTTTGTCATCTGATAAGAACAGATTTATATCTTTTTATATTACACCTTTACTAACAAGGAAACAAACTATTTTTGCACGAAATATAGAGGAACTACGTATTCTCGGAAACATGTGAACTACACCTCCACCGATGATAAATATTGGGATTTTGCGTAAGCTTATATTTTTAAAATAGTTGATTCATATTCTAAAAATTGACACAGATGGGACGAAATGGCCATATATGACCTACCAACAATGCTCAAGTTTGTACTAGCTCGAACGAATCAGAAAAACCTCACATACGTAGGGCACTCGCTAGGGTGCGCCGTATTTTTTGCTATGGCCGATGCACACCCCGAGTTGCAATCTGCAATAAATTTTATGGTCGCTTTGGCCCCAGCTTCGGTGCTTCCTAACATGCGCACTCCTATTCGTTACCTTGCCCCACACGTTATCGAACTCGAGGTACGGTACGCACAGTATTCAGCTGCTTACGGATTTCTTATTCCTAACACCTTCCCATTTAGTACATGTTCAAATCGCTGGGAACGAACGAGTTTTTACCCAATACAAATTTGGTCCGCTTTTTAGGACAAGCCTTCTGCACCAAGGGTAAAATCAAGCCGCGAAAGTGCGAAAATTTCGCTTTTATACTAACTGGCTCTGATCCTGCAAGCTTCAATCATGTAAGCACTACCTTTCAAAAGTTTTAAGTTTCGTTCTAACATTTTCTTTTCTCAAAATGTTGCATTGTTGTCTCATTTCTTATTTTACTTATTTATTTTATTTGCGTGTGGCCCAAATATTCAGTCTTTGGTGCCTCTAATAAGCAAACATGCGCCAGCCGGTACTTCAGTACGTGCCGTAGCCCAGTTCGCTCAAGGCATCAATTCCAGTACGTTCCGAAAGAAATATCATCCATTTTTATTATCAATTTCTTTTCGCATTGTTTGACACGCGTCCTGTAGAAAGCTTCCGAAGATATGATTGGGGCCCAGCAGAAAACCGAATACGTTACGGCCAGGATACGCCTCCAGAGTATTCGTTAACGAACGTGAAAGTCCCAGTGGCAATATTCTACAGTGACAACGATCTGCTGGTCGTACCTGAGGTAAATAAAGATTAGCGGAAGCAAATATTTTTTCTTTAAATATTAGAAGCGCTCGTTAACCAATTATTGTAATTTTAACCATAGGATGTCGCAACGTTAGCTCGACGATTGGGAAATCTGAGAGCTTACCACAGGGTTCCAATGCCTGAATTCAATCATATGGATTTCTTACTAGCACTCCGCATTGATGTGTTACTCAACAATGACGTACGCAAATTAATTGAAACGTATAATCCGCCTCCAACGCTATAGCATTAATTGAAAGTTTATTCAAATTAAACATTTTGTTGCCGTTATTTATTTATAACCTATCCGTTAATTATTTACTCGAAGACAAACTTCCCTATTACCTTATGATCTCTTGACCTCGAAGTTAATCACTACTTCTGTCGGCTGATATTCTGAAACTGTGTTTACCACGTCGTTTGAAGCTTTTTAATACAAATTTAAAACATTGACGATCACACCCTGAAATAAACTGTCAAATGCCTGAAGAATTTTAAAAATATTAATGAATAAATTATATGGACACCAACAATAAAAGTTTATTAGGCCAGAAAAGATACGTAATATAAAGTAAAACAGCCGTCATTAAGAGGTAAAGAAACGATGAAAAAAATTATATTATACTTTGGCCCATACTTTTTTATACGTAGGACCCTGAGAATCAAATGAATAAGAAAAGTAAAAAAGAAAAACGAAATATGGAAAAACTTATATTACATTAAAAAAATAAGAGATTTTTTACGTACTAAACAAAGACATATTTAACACGTACTTGAACGAACATTTACAGAGCGGACAAGATCGTAGATTAGACATGTAATAAACGTAAGCCATAAAAGTATCATGTTTATATTTAAAATAATATAAAACGTTTTGAAAACGTCAGTGTGCTACTTGGGAATGCCTTTTTTATGCAGTTCCAAATCCTGAATATCTCAATGTGCTGATTGTTTACATTCCTTATCTAATGATTCTAATTTGGTACTGCACATCTTTTTGAGCATTTCTTCTGAAAACTTGCCAGTCTTTTCTCATCTTTCTTCAGTTTCCTGCTGTTCACTCTCTGTGTCCTTTCATATATTATAAGAGTGTATTTTTAAAAACTTGTTGGAGGTCTTCGTATTAATAATCAAAACCCGTCAAACGTGTAGTTCGTGAACCACACAGTGAAAGACTAGCTATTTATTTTCTTTTGAACACCTAACATTCATTTAAGTTCCCGTTGATTGGAGCTGAAATGTCTTTAAATAACTAGAACTGCGCGCGGTGGTTTAAGCTGATTGAGTTTTGGTAGTACTAGGCAAGTTCCGAGTTCTCCACGTGTCTGCAAGTGGACTTTTGGCTGCCAAAGTATTCCCCTGGGCTCCTGAAAGTGAGGATACCAGGGAGTATCTTGAATTTTCATAAGCGGAGCAAAAACGGAGCAGAGCCTGAACCGAGAAAACAAAACTTCTAAAACTTCGTGGTCGAACGTTCCTTCGGGGAACTGAAAAATCTTGGGACTCTTGAAGCATTTTTTACGTGAACAGGGTGTGAAATACACGTAGCACGTACCTCTATAGGTGTATTGGTACTCGGTTCGTGCCGAAACATAGTTAAACAAGGACGAGGTCGTGGGTAGTTGTCAATATTTGGATGCTGATGCCAGTGCTTGGCTTACGTCTCATTCCCCAGTGGACTAAAAATACATTGAAGAACTATCTGGAAAATATAATATAAATGAACACAAAGTCTTTGATGACCCTGAAAGGTATGAATGTGGTAAGAAGTGATAAATTTATTAAATTTTTCTTAATTGAAACAAACCGGCAGATTGCCGAACCCAGCCGTCAGGGTAAATTGATATCACCCTCTCTTGAGACCCTAAAAATTACATTTCCTGCCGCTTCTCGCTAACCAACGGCTAACTGCCGTATTTCCTGCTTTTTTATTTTATGTCAAAAGGGAATTAGAAGCGGCGGGAAAGAAAGCTGTCGGGACCGAAAAGGTAGCGACTATAATGTCCTCAAGCTTACTGGACTGAACGATTGCAAAACCCCTACATCTCACAAAAAAAAAAGAATGACCATTGCCATGTTTGGGCCACAATGCGGTATATCATCACAATTGTTAGAGACAAAGACTGCCCGAGTGGCTGGTAAATTCGTTATAATAGTCCTATAACATAATGACTACCGATTCCACAGGACGACAGTGTTAGAAAATCAATCAACTAAGCCTCCAATGTAAACATACAATATATGTAAATACAGTGAATGCAAATATACAGTTACAGCGAAATATCAGTCAGAAATGCCATTGCCGAACATCCGGTCTAAAAATCTTGCAACGACTTATCAGTTCATACGTAGTTTTCCTTAGAAGTCACAGCAGCTTCAAACACTACTTCACATATTACCGGAAAAAATTGTTTGTGAAGAATTTGGCGAGCTTGTGTAACTCGAGTCAAAATTTGATATTTCAATGTGAAGAGACTTGATTAAAACTTTACATCAAGCTTTCAAGGTTGTGTGCATGATATCTCCTCACGTTCAATGTCAATAAGCTTAAATCAAAAATTAATATTTTCATTGTGACTTGATAAATACCCTTTAAAGCCAGAATTGGTTCGCAGTTGAGACTATCCACGGAAGACGGTTAAAAGCAAGTCCGCGTCACTGTCAACTCGCAACGAAAGGCAAAGGCAACCATTTCTAGACACAATTTTTTCCTTGCATTGTAACCTACGTTCTTGCTGACCACGGTTACTATGTGTGGCTAAGAGATTTTAGGCAAGTGTGGAGCTTACGCATATTTCGGTAGTACTCACACCACTTAGTTGATCACACGGCTCTTATTTATGATTCCGCGATCTTTCTTGCCAATTCCAACCTAATTTAGATAATATCCATGTTCTTTATTCTGCTTTTTGCACAAATAGGGGATCGGCTTATTCCGCGAAACATATCAACTGTTTCTGTCAAAGATTACACATTTTTTTAATTTTTGTGTAAGCTTACGGCATCCATTTCTTGCTAAGATTTTAATCTTTAAGGTAATGTTCTAGATGGAATGAAATGGCGAAATATGACTTTGCACCAATGTTAATCTTCATACTACCTAACACAAGCATAAAAGACGTCGGACATTAGCAAGGGTACGCGTTTTTTTTTCGCTTTTGCCGATACTTACTCAGGACTACAATCGTCAGTGAATCTCATGGTGGGCTTAGGTCCAGCTTCCATGAATTCGAACACACACACCGCTATTCGTCATTCAGTGCCAAACATGTCTCACCTCGAGGTAACTAATTACACTGCAGTTGTGAATCTTGTTATTATTTAAACTATATTTCTCACGTTTAGCTTTTGTTCTAAATCCTGGGAAATGATTAAATTCAACCCCAACAGTAATGCTGTACACTTCGTCACTAAGGCTCTCCATACAAAGAACAAATCAAAACCGAAAATGTGAGAATTTAGATTTCATGTTGGGGAACTTCGACCCTGTGAATTTTAACTCGGTAATTTTCATGTGCGCTTCTTTCGTTATAAATTGAAATATTACACAAAGGTATATTAACCGATTCGTTGTTTCGCATTAATATCGTATACTTTGGCCAGCAAACAATGTATTGAAAGATTAGGTAGTGAAAACAATGTTATGTGTGGCCAATCGTTGTATCACTTCAGTATCGTTCATTTTTAGTATTGCAATCCCAAATAAATTTTATCAGAATTATACTGAGACTTTTCATACATTATTGCTTCATTGTGAACAAAAGTTGATTAATAACAAAATGGTGAAGTAGTTTTACTTTATATCGGTTAGGTACAAATGGATGAAGAACTAACAAATTAGGCATCATGTTACACTCGGCCGTGACTGGAATTTTGGTTTGCGGGTGGGGGTTGAGGGTTCAGTTGTGGTTTTACTATATGCAATTTTTTGGACATTTAGTGATTCCCTATCTTCCCCATCATGAAGTAAACATTTCGGAGGAGGGGGAGGAGGGGGAGGAGGGGGAGGAGGGGGAGGAGGGGGAGGAGGGTCAACCCCCCCACTACCCCACTCCTGGATACTGCCTTGATGTTAGAACAAAGCTGAAGATTTTCATGAAGGCAGATAAGAAAAATTTCAAATAGTAAAATGTTTCATTTTTCATACTATTTTATTTACGCAATAAAAATAGCACTCAAAAGTAAATGGTAGTTTGCACAGCAGTTCACCTTAACGTAATATTTTCCGGTCTCGAAATTGTGATTGAATTGCTTTGCTTTGCCAGTCCAAGTGCAAGACTTTTCTGAAGAATTGCTTTTGAAGTGAACACCCCTTCCCATAGTCAAGGGATTTTCGCATACCAGGCTAAACCAAATTTAATGGACAACCTGTCGGCTATTGTTACTTGCTATGTTTTGCTGTTCTTTTCGCTTTTTCTTTCGCAGAGCCTATCTGGAACAGGCTGTAGAGGTCAAAAGAAAGGTGAAGGTTGTTTATCTCGCAGGTAGAAAAACGTGTCGTCCTTTGATGACCTGCCTTCGTGTATTAGAGTCCCAGGCTAAAGAAACCGTTACGTAGGCCAAAAATCCAGCTTTGAGCTATCGTATTTCGTTACGTACCTATGTGGTTTTGGCAACATTGCAGAATTTTTAAATTCCAATTATTTCTTTACCTTTTCTGGCAAATTCAGCCATGAAATATTTACCCGATTTTCGCCATCCCGATCGGCGCATCAAAGCTCGAATGAGATATGCAATAAAACTTGACGAATACAAAATACCGGGAAGTGTTACTTTACTAGCAAAGTTGGTTCCAAGCCTACAATGTAACGCTTACAAGGCTATGACAAATATGAACGGCCTACAGGCAAGGCCTTAGTTCATTTCACATTTCAAGTAAACAGAAAAGATCAGTTGAAGCCTCTCTGTTAAGGTAATTGCGTGTGCAAAGAGATCAAGAAAGCCTAACAGCTTGAAAGAAGTGAACTAAGTTGTTGTCAAGTACTTCAGCTTTCGAGCTTTATTGTGCATTGGAAACAACTCAGCAAAAAGAAGATAAGCAAAAGACTACATTCTAGGCACGTGTTTGTCTACTTAATTTACAGAACGTGTGAAGTTGAGGCTAGTCAATGGAAACTAAAACGTGGTTGTTGAACTACAGCATCATCGGGATGCTAGTGCCAATCCTTGGCTTACCTGATTTGCCCGAATGGGTTTCAAGCCCATTAGAAGAACACTTGGGTAAAATTCTAAGGCAACGAAACAAACTTAAAGGATTAAATGACCCGGAAATGCACATGGATGTGGTAAGCTGCTTAGTCGTTAAATCCACGTGTTTCTCCGCAATTATTCGAAATAGTTTTCTTAAGAAAATCTTTGTCGCAAAAGAGACAGATCTTCCACTTTATTTTGTTATTTAAGTTATTTTTTACAGCACTTCTGGTAAGAATGCTTTCCGTTATATCTATTCAACAGGGGAGCACTAGCCAAGGGAAATTTACCGACATATTTTCGCTGACAGACTAAAAACATTTAATAAGATCTAGGTTATAGATTACTTGAGAAGTACTACGAAAATTTACGTAAAACGTAAAGTAGTGCGCTTCAGCAATTATTATATTTTTTCAAAATAAAATTTTCTAAATTACAGAGCATAACGAAGTTATCAACAATTGATGAAGCAAATAGATTAAGTACACATAAGTAAAATAACCAGCATGATTTGAGAACTGGAAACCGGGCTTAAAGAGCCCTGATTCTAATTAAGGATTTTAAAGCCAGAACTGGTTCGACACCGAGGTTATCCTATTGAAGTGCACGAAGTATTTACCGATGACGGGTAAAATATTCATTTTATTCTAATGAAAAAGTCGTTGTACGAAATTTATTACAGGTATGGGTTAACATTACATCGCATATCAGGGAAGAAAAGTACCGGCACGTCTGTTCCGAAAGCGGTTGTTTTCTTCCAACATGGATTATGGCAAAGTTCAGCGTGTTGGCTTCTAAGTCCCGTCGAAAAAGCATTGCGTAAGAATATTCAATTTTTTATATTTTAACCGTAATACAATCTATCTTTTTATATTTTATCTTCGTGAAATTTGTAGCGTATATCCTTGCAGACCAAGGCTACGATGTGTGGCTGGGAAATCTCAGGCAAGTAACTATTTCTGTGAGGCTTCATATCGGTTCTTTCTTTGACGTTGTGAATAAGAATGTGCTTATTTTTTAAGCGAATACGCTCTTTTTACTGATCACTAAAAAGTATTTTTAAGTGTTCGGTTCAGCCAGCTAACCCAATTTTTTCACGCTGATGCAGGGGAACAACGTATTCTCGGAAGCACATAAACTATACTATCAGCGATAAGAAATATTGGGACTTTTCGTGAGTTTACAATAACTTTCTATCAATTCAATTAATTTCCTAAGAAAAATAGGTGGGATGAAATGGCTCAGTACGATCTCCCCACTTCGTTGAAGTTCGTACTGGCTCATACGAATCATAAACACCTTACTTACATAGGACACTCATTGGGGTGCGTCGTGTTCTTTGCAATGGCTGACATTCACCCTAAGCTACAATCATCAGTGAATTTAATGATTGGCTTAGGCCCAGCTTCAGTAAATCCTAACACGCGTACCCCTATTCGTTACATTGCTCCGTACGTGAACCAAATCGAGGTACGTCTGTGTTGACCTTCTCTGCTTAAGATAAAAGCCACTAAAGCGTAAGTGTGCACTTGAGTCTGCGATATTTCTTACGCTTTCACTTTTCCATGCGCATGTCTAGTTTATGTTCAGGATTCTCGGGCGGAAAGAATTCATCCCCAATTCAAGCTTAGTTCAATTTCTGGTTCAGGCTTTCTGCACCGCGGATTTCATCAAGTCACGAAAGTGTGAATATTTCACTTACATGACGAACGGCTATGATCCTATCAACTTTAATTCCGTAAGCTTTGCATATTAATCATAATTTTACTCAATCAGTAATCTTCTCATAACTTGCATTTTCACATAATTTCTTACAAAAGTCGTTACTGTCAGTAATAAACAGACATTACCCAGCCAGCTCGTCAATACGCACCGTAGCCCAGCTTGCCCAAGGAATCAATTCTAGTAAACAAATAATCTGTACCTGGCTCATCATAAGTCCATCAACGTTTTTATCTTTTTTTGCACACGCAAAATAGAACGGTTTCGAAGATATGATTGGGGCCAGGCAGAGAATCGCGTACGCTACGGCCAGGACACTCCCCCCGAATATGCCCTGGAGAATGTTAACGTACCCGTCGTACTTTTCTATGGCGACAATGATTACTTCGTTGTACCAGAAGTAAGATGCTATTTATATTTAACACTTCAGACTGACTCGCTATGACTAGGAACATCTATTCATCTGTTGTTTGGTTTTCATTGTAGGACGCTGCAACATTAGCTAGTCGGTTAAGGAACCTGAAAGGATTCCATCGAGTCCCTATGCCAGAGTTCAACCACATGGACTTTTTGTTCGCATTAAACATTGATGTTCTGCTCAATAATGATGTACGTAAAGTAATAGAGACGTATAACCCGCTTCCACGACTGTAATCCCAGATTTTGTAGCGTAATATCGCCTGAATTTATTACTCCCTTGACTTGCATTTCTACTCTGTATAACTAAGCTCATAAACAATTATTCAAAATTTGACTACACTTTTTCATTTCTTGACTCTCAGCAGTTTGCGAAATTTTAATGGTACAAGCTTGTTCAGTGACTCAACATGCGTTTCTGCTACTTTACTAGCTACAACCATTTTTGCCTACGTGCGTTCGGATTTTTTTCTCGGCATTCGGCGAACTATAATACCGGTATTAACCAGTTCGTATTTCGAAAGATTTTTGTTACACTATTCGCTTCAAACCGCTGGATCCTGGTCAAGGAAGCTATAGAAAAAAAAACGAGCAACGCGCCAAGAACTTAAACATCTAAAATCCAGCATCCGTGTCAACTCTTTTGTCTCTTTCGTTCAATACTATTTTATCTCCTTTTGTCGGAATCTTTCTTGCTTCTATCTACTCTGTCCAACTTTCTCTCGGCATCGTCGGAATAACGTACCGGTTTGCACCGCTACAGACTAAGAACTTTGTTATGATACCCATGCCTTACCGCTCTTGCATTGTTCAGAAAGTTAAAAGTCTCCATAAGCATTCAAACAAAAAGAAAAAACAATTCCAAGCCTCTTGAAACACGCACATAAAGCCAATCTGAGAAAAGTAGCCGAACAAATAGTTGATAATAACATCCGTCATACGACAACGCAACAACAGACTGCTTTGTATTGTGAGAAGCTGCAGGTTTTATAGAAATGGACAAATGGGACGATCAAACAAATTCATACTTCAATGTAATTGAATTTCTTAAAATTTAACCTTAATTATACTGGCTTGTTCTGACCTGTTGGGGTTAAACAGTTGTAACTTTCAAATAACTATCCCTAAAGCTCTTCTACTTTTTTGTCCTGTAGTAATACAGCTCTATGATTCTCCATGACTCTCGTCACTGAACTTGGGAAGGAATTGCGAACCGACAGTGACGTATGCATGGCTTCCGTTTCTGGTAACACAAAGGAAAACGCAAATAGGGTCGCTTGACCAAACAAGCTTTTACATTTGTATCTAATGTAGTAACTTACCGGTACGGAACCGATAGCGTTGTTTGACTAGACATTTGATCAGCACGCTGTGTAGCAAATTTCGGAATCTCGAAGTGGTGAAAGTATACAGAAACGGGTTTAATGCCGCGTTAATAGGCATAATGAACACGATTACCCACGCAGATAACTCCGCTAGAAAATGACAAAAATAAGGTGCTTTAAACGCAGTGTCCACACGAAAGAGTGCTTATAATATCTTCTAGGGGACGAATAACTAAATAAAAAATATATTACGTGAGACGTTGGTCGGATCAAGCAAGGCTAATGTTTTGACAGCCATAACAGGAGCTAGACATAAACAATTAGTGACGACGATAAAGAAGAACCTGAGGGCTAGATCCCAGTCCGCGTTCGTCGACCGGATAGGCGTAGCACACCTCGTAGATCGAATACTGGCAAACAGTGCTCCATAGGTGAACAAAATCAGCAACATACTGTAATGAAAAGGACGTTCAATAAGCATAGAATGTAAGAAATACATAATCGAATAAAGTCCAATTGCAATGCAAATCGCTCCCTTATACGCTGACTAATTCGCAAGTCGATTGACTAAGTGACAGACTGCAGTCTAAATAAATTTCGTAACTTAGAAAAGAGACTTATCATTTTACAAGTCTAGAGAATTTGGAAACGTGTTTCAATTGACTCTAAAATTTCAAGTGTGTTGAGATCATCAAAAGTTACTTCCCAGAATAGCACATTTTAAGCTACCAGCCAAGTCAACCGAACTGTCATAAACGCTCATACCATGATCCGTTGATCCCATAGATGATGAAAGTGGAATACTGCCAACCCAAATCAAAGGGTGCATCAATGTGTAACGGGAGACAGAATCCATTACTTCCGTAATACCTCAAAGCATGTGGCCAACGGAAAACTATGAATAAGATTTTCTGGTTAACTTCCAGCAAGATCGTGGTGTACGAGAATTTAATTTCTTTGACGGTCCGTACGTTCGCCCGTACAGCTAGGCGAAGTTAAAGTTTCTTTCAGATCGGAGGCCCCTACGGCTACTTACCAGGAATTACTGCAAGCGCAATGCCAAGAGCCCAAATGAGCGTGAGACTTATAGCTGCCTTTTTGAAGTTTAATTTGTGATTTCCAAAAGGACACGTGATGCACAGGAACCGCTCCATGGATATGAACGCCAGTAAAAGTATGGAGACCTTGTTCGGGTAAAACAAATCGAAAAAGAAAACAAAGGAAAAAGAAGTAAATGCAGAGGAACGGCCTAAAAGCAAGTTTTTTTTAAAGAGACACGAAACTCAAGAAGCTTTAAAGCTGCAGGAAAGTGCTGCAAGTTACACTGTGCCAAACAATGCTCTACCTCGGTGGCAATGGTACCAATCACTCCTAGTGACGTGCAGCCCCAGGAAGACAGCCAAGTGTGTGAGTAACTCTGGTATTTGCCGCGGTATGCATAATCCACGCCACCAATTCCCAGCAAGTATATTCCCATAAGGAGATCGGCGACTTCGAGAGAGCAAAATATATTTGGAATGTTTCGACACACCAAACTTTGGCAAAGGAACAAATACCTGCTAAATTTCGAACGAAAACGTTGGGTACTTTGTTCTCTTCTTGGAAAAAACCCCGGCCAAACAAAACAATTAAATTCCCAAGACTCGTGAAAATAGCAATGGTCCAAACGCAAGTACGTACTGAACCTTCTTTTAACAAGTTTTGCAACGCTGAAACGCCTGTCAAAGATAAAGAGTTTGAAAGAGTACCTCATTACTTGGAAGAATTTTGAAAACGTGTAAATAATAACTGTCTTACTAACAAGCTACGTTCCTTTTCGCTTAATAAGTACAAATAAGAAGATAAGCCAGTATTTCCTCAATGGATGTACGCTTTTTAGACAAACAAATTTTTGTTTCGATGTTCTGAAATTTAACGAGACGTTAAACAATTGAGACATATGGTTTTGACTGTGTTACTTTGGACATAGGAAGTTTTCGTCCCGCAGTGTTGAAAATTCTAGAAATAAAGCCTATCAACTACCGAAGTTGCCTGCGTGCAAAATGCTACAAATTAATTCAAACTCATTGTGCCCTTCGGAAGTCTTTGTTCTGTTCACTTCGTTTTTGCTCATTCTTTCGTTACTTGTTCTTCCCTGTCCTTTCTTACTCCATATGTCGACATTTCAAATGTTCTTCGATAAACACGTGATAATGACGTGCATGCCACGCTCCGATGTGAATAACAGTAGCCTAGCTTAGAAAGTCACACCGGTGGCGCTCCAGGCGGTCAAAACTTATGGAATATGCTCTATTCTTCTACACTTGCACACAAAACTTAATTTTTCGTAAGCAACTTCATTTGTCAAAGCCCACGGAACGCTTTCATGCTAGAACAGGGTTTTTACCGTCAGTATATGGCCGGCACATTTTGGCAATAGGTACATACGCACAGTACTGGAATGATGCAAAGTAAACGAACTCAAGGTTTACTAGATTACGGAAGACGTCCACGGTAATATTGTTGAATCTTATCCCTTCCAAGTTCCTGAGAAAACCACGGAAAGACTTCAAAGTTTCCGTTGCAGATTACTTGAACGTAAGCAAGAAAAGGTACGTACAACGATTTGAGTGGATGTGGACTAGAGCCAAAAACTGCAGGCAATGTGAGCAGAGGATTCCCATTGAGCACTCTGTTCTTCATAGGATACATTTGTATACACCAGACTTGGTTGAAAATATAATACTTACAACCGGGAGAAATTACTCCTGAAGACGAAAACCCCCTCAGGTAAGGACTCGAGCATGTTATCGGCTAAATGCCTAAGCAAATACGGAATCTCTGACTTTTGCATTTTAAAGTAAAATAGTGGAAGACTGCTTACTTACAATTCAGTTAAGCTTTCCATTGCATGAAAGGCGCGCGGATGAATAGAGCTTATTTTGTTTTCGTTCAAACCCCTACAAATTGGCACTTCAACAGAATTCTTCCGCTTCTTTCTTAACATATTATTTTCATCCTTTTTCCTTGTATATCAGTGTAGGCTAAAGCCTGTTACTGATTTTTTTTATACTTAAAAAAGTACACGCAATTTTATATTAAAAGGCGGAGTTTTATACGTACAAGTAACAAAGGCTTCTCAACTCCGCGAATGTAGTCTCACCAATGGTTTCGATCATATTGTTGTCTAACACTCTACAACAAGAACATTACAACAGAACCAAATCTGATTTACGATGTTGAAAGACTTACAGTTCAACTAGAAATGGAAGGGAAGGAAAGTCGATGCTTTCCAACTGAATCTGATTATGGTATAAGTTTCTAAAGGAACACCAAACTGGTAAGTTTTCGATGAATGTAAACAAAACCTACAATTCGCGCAAATTTGGCAATCGATCCCTCAGCACCGGAAATATCGAATCATTCAAGTAATTGTACCCAAAATTCAGAAATTCAAGGTCAGGTATTGCGTCGAAGATCCCCAACGGTAACCACGCAAGCTTGTTGTCCAGTAAATCGCTAGAATGTGAATTTTGAAGAGAATATCGATAGAACACTGAATAAATAAGTGAATAGTACTCCAATGTCTTAGGAATTATAAACTCAACTTCCTCCAAACAACAATCGCGACATGAGAACAAAGGTTACTATGTAACATTTATACTGTGGAACAAACCATCATTTGCGAATGCAGCTCATTTCCTTCATCTTTCACAAACTTTTACTTCTCAACTTCAGTTGTGAAAAATAGTAGCACGCAAAGACAATGGCCTTTAATCATCACGTTGAAGAATTAATGAGGAATTGTCTGCGCAATTATATATTTAGGAAAATTGAAAACTTACACTTTCCTCAAGCGAGTTTGATTTAGAAAGACTTGAGGTTGTAGTTCTTCTATGGCACCTTCAATAGAACTGAAAAAAAATGAAGATATTATCACAAAATACGTTTGCTTCTGTTGACACATCGTTTGTTCACAGAGAGAAAAACTTACATAAATTGTGGATTGTAAGGTAGAAAAGCACCTTCTTGGAGACTGAAGTTACTCCCTATCAACTTTCTGAAAGCAGTATTAAACAGAGAATACTTTAAAAAAGGCTCGTTGTCGACAGTTGAAGTTTGGCCTGAATCTTACAATTCGGTGACGCGACTTGGTGGTTCAACATCTGAAGGAAAGTCGCCATTCTCCAGCGGATCGCAAGTTAGTTCGGTACCGTTGAAGCACGAACAAGGATCACGTAAATTTTTGAGCTCTAGATAGTGTGAAGCAAGTATGTCGTCAGAATCATCTACTTGTTGGGACCGTAAGTTTTATATAGCATTTATATGACTTTATCACACTAAAATTTCTACAAATTTAAGAAACGTGGAAATTCTACCCACTCTGAAGCCGAGGTAAAAATTACAATTACACAGTCAAAATCGAATGTAAGAGTGAAAAAAGTCAAAGTCTCTCATACCTGAATTTTTCATACGCTGTGCGCTATTCTTGCATTATAGAACTCGTAACATTTGGTGACTGAACAAGAATATATTCTGAACTAGTACTCGTTACATTTCCTCATAATAGATCCCTTACATCCGGGTTCGACTGTACTGTAATCTGGCTGTGTTTGGAGATTGACACCGAGGCTTAAACTTTAACAAAAGTGGAACAATTTAGCGAAGAAGAGCTACTGTACTATCAAGTAATAAAATTTTTTAGTTACGGCAAGGAATCGATTTTATCCTGTTCAGCGCCAACACTGGATTCTGGGCTTTCTCAAGAATTTTATGAAGCTTCCCACACGTACTACCATGAAAGTCTCCTAAAAGCACACAAACATGTCACAAAAATTTATGTGTATCCCCCGAGAAAAAAAAATAATTAGTATCCCCAATTTTCATCACTACGTGTTAAATGTTATACGAACACGTAAAAGAAAAAAAAAAGTCTTATCACAAATCTATGCTAGGCTAATTTTCACAAGTTTCACATTCTTCTCTACACTTTAGCTTTCAATACTTACCACAAAGCCAGTACTCTTCGTCTTCTCCATCCGGGCAGTCCGAAACGTTATTGCATTTCTGCTTGGAAGAAATACACGCTCCGCTTGAAGGACATACATACTCACCACGCCCAGTACAATGTCCTGCACAGAAATCAATTCCTTAGCACGAAAACTTGAAGTCTAAGTACTACTCATGTAAAAGTATTGATACATTCAGTGCACGGTCACCGCCCTGAGGAGTTTTTCGTTCAAAAACTTGTATAAAACGCACTGCGTGAACGGAATATAAATAGCTTTTTTACAAGCAAAGCCGCGAAAACAAAATTTATATCATTAAATTTTAAGATAACGCATACGATTACAGAGAACGTTAAGAACACTGCAAAGAGGAGAAAGAAGATTTCGTGACCTTGGCTTTATGCCCACATCGCCTCATTGATGAGCAGCTGCAGCAATTGGTATGCTGGAGGGCATCAGCCGTCAATTCCTTGTCACTCACTGTATCACTTCCAATTAAGTGAAAGAAAACCGTGAGCACGGGTAGTACTACCACACACTTTAAGCTTCATGATATATAGGGATCAGCATTAGTCTAATTAACAAAAGCCAATACCAATATATAATTTTAACAGCTCTACCGCTATACGAACCTATTTTCACTTTTAAGGGCAGCTTATATGTAATAGCCTTCAATTAAACGAACGAGCTCCGTTTAGATAACCCTACGGGTTTGTTTTGATAACCCAGTCCTCTAAATTGGGAGTACTCTTTATATACGAAGCACCGTGAAGAGGAAACCATTACGGACCGTCGCGTTTGGTTAGATAGCTTATTGAAAATTTTATTTAACGGATTGAGGCTCCAATTTAGTGCACTATAAGTAATTAACAGGAAGCAGTTTTGTGGTATACTATTCCAGAGTGCTTGCGATAGCTTTTACTATTAAAACTACTCAATAAATTCTAAGCCCCTAAAATTGTACACTTAAACCAAGGCACTCAATACTAGCCGGAAGCCAACGTTGAAGATTATTCAAAAGCTCACCAATACGATAGTTCAAGGAGATAAAAAGGGTAAATATATATGCTGCCACATCAATGGTCCCATGTCATACAATAAGATCAACGCAAGAATAAACTTTCCAAAAGGTTAACCGAAAGAACTCAGCACAAATTCCTCCTTGATAAACGAAAAAATCTTCGTTCCTACGTTAGTAGGGCTTCTAGATCCGTCGCACTAGCGGTTAGGACAAATGTTCTATGCTATAAAATCCTTTTCTGATTTCTAGTGTACGATATTCATACCGGCAGTTCCGGGTGTTTGTTACAACCTTAATAACAGTCTTCACCGATAGTACTGTGTTTCATCATGAACATATGTGTCGCGTCACGAAACTCGAATTTTAAAAGCTGAAGCAATGGGTCTTTCACACTTACTTTGCAGTAGCAACAGCATACTAATACCAGCTATCACAAGTCCTCCAACTCCAAATAAACCCACCAGCAATGTAATTCGACGCGCCATGTGTGGCAAATAGCCTCGAAATTTCCCCAAATACTTTTTTCCCTAAAAATTAATAAAAAATCCTTCCTCGTGCTTCACTGTATTGTTCTCTCCACACGTTCACTCAATATTCTCACTCTTCAACACTTTCCTTCAAAGCTCACAAAATGCACGATCTGTTGTCTTGTCTCTTCAGTTTATGAAACTCCACGAAATATGCACAGTTGAAAATTCGCGTAATATTCCTCTTTTTACATAAGCTTCCTGACTAGTACCCCCGCTGTCCTTTTAACTCTTAGCTCTCCACCCAACGTACACCTTTGAATGTGAGCTATCAGCAGGGAGGCAAATTTCCGGCAAAAAGGTTTGCCTTTTTCGTTAGGTGATACATGGTTCCTTCAACGGGAGAACTGCATATGCCGGCGTCGATAGCCGCACTAAATTAGGTACGATGGCATGAGCTCTCATTTTCCACTCCTTCTGAAGCTCATCTTCTTTGGACGAAAAGTTAGGTCATGTCAAGTCCCATAGCTTATCCAAATACTTAACCACCCTAGGGGCTAACGACACTCCGGTTATGTAGTCTTACTGTGGGCTACGCAATCATCGCCAGCACACAATACGAAATGTAGACTTCTGAGCTGAAATGGGTGTCTGTTTATACCTGCTGCACCTTGTCAATGAAGCTGTAAAACAGCTCGCCACGGCGAACTCACAAGTTTCTGCGTGCGGTGCAATATTTTGCAAAAAAAGTATAGACATTATAAGAATGACCACACTTGTCAAACCTAGATTTACATCCTTCCCAAAGCGACTTGTTGTGGCAGAGAGACCTAAGATATTCTCACCTTCGGCAAAGATAACTCAAAGAAAAGAAGCAGAAGGTGTTCATATTTGCAGTGCTAACACACGTCCACACACTTTCGCTTTGCGGCACCGACTGAGGGTGCGGACACGATCGGAAGCAAACGCGCCACTCAAGAAAGTCATGTAAAGCTGGATGAAAAGGGAGAGATGGGTAAAGCAAAAAGAATATTTTTTTCTCGTTCATTGCGCACGCATAAAACAGGGCCTGTAACATTGAGGGAGCAATTCCTTTTATGTAAGGATTGGGGCTTACCCAAGATGGCAGTGATGGTCGGCAGCAAAAAAGGGCGGGAAAGAGGTGGACAAGATGGTTACGAAGAAGAAAGGATTTAGCACGAAGATTCACGATAGTTTCAGTAATGGGCTTTTCTAACGTGTTGTTTCGCTTGAAGTTTTCTTCATGGGGAGTGCCAAGGCGAGCTGTTGCAGTTGTTTAACTTTTCTAACTGACGTTTCCTCTCAAGTTCTCCCAGAAGTGTTCTTTAAACTATGTAAATCATGTCCTGTTCGGGAGTGATATCAATGATGAAGCATGACTTTATTGTTCAGTGTTAAGAAGTGGATATTGACTTCGGCGTTTGTCCGCTTGAAATGATTCTATAGGTTAATTACAACAAATAAACTGCGAAAAGTTTCACAAATCTTTAATCTGAGTATCTTTATTCTGACTACATCCTAGATGGCGCCAGTTTTACATACTTAGACAAGAAATTATACAGTAAAATCTCGTAACGTACATGCGTGGGGACATAAGAATCTTCCCATATAACATCAAATTTTCGTTTGTATTATCATACATAATATTCAGCATCGGAATCCATGCCTTTTACTTTGCCGTGATATGTGGGCTTTCACATAACCGCCAATTGTTCATTGTAAACGGTGTACGTTATATCGAGCTTTTACTTAATCAGAATTCCGATTTTGCTAATGGTCGTCCACCGGTCTGGAGCAAAGTGTAGCTGGCAAGTAGCGAACAAATGTACCACGTGTTAAGTGCATTAGATACGTGTTTTCTGTTAGAAATATTAATGGAGAATAGTAACTGATGATTAAATTCGATTCATGAACCCATTTTGAGTAATTGGTACCTTCGAGTTAAAAGTTGAAATCAACATAAAATCCCATCGTTAACAAAGGGAAAAAATCATGACTGCAGTTGTCATAAAATCGGAAGTTTCTATGATTGAGGTTGACAAGACTTGGAATTCTATTGTTAGCTGTGAGCTTTACACTGTAGCTGTCGTTTGCCACTGCTTTGGGTAAAAATATTTTTTCACGGTGAGAAATTTAAAATATCCAGAAAGCGATGTGCGAATGTTGGTTCTAGAACGAGACCTTCTCTTTGCTTACGTTTGTCAAGGTTCAACCTGCGACAGGTTCTTGTTCAAGGTTTGGGATCCCGATTGAATTCTAGTCAATAAGGTGGTCAGGTTCAACTGTTTCCCGCATGCCTTGGAATACGTGCTAAGTTCGAAGCCCGAACTATACTCCGAAGAACGTTGATTGCTCCATGAATTATGCGAGGCACGTAGTCCTTAGATCATGATATGTAGTCATTTTTTATCTTACGAAAGCTAGAAGCGTATGAAGGTTGTACGGAAGACAGAGGTCAAACATCGAACAAGACCTAATTAAGTCTCGTGAGATCCACTGGTCGGAGTCAAGACCCATTCAAATCGAACATAAACCTAGACACGATATACAAAAAGGAGGTTCTCAGCAGAAAGGAATGCTATTTGACTGTGATTCTGCGTGATAAAAATCCCATGTGTGTTACATTTCTTTGAATTTATCCTAAGGGTTCAGTGAAACTGGCAAAAAGAAGGAAAGAAATATACACTTGATTATCCAAGTTGGAAAGCCCATCGAAATTCTACCATTATCTGATGGTAGGATTTTAGAATTAAGGCCGAAGCAGACAGTAAAATCATCCGTCCATAATGTACGGCAATGCTTCCCCGACTTTTATGAAAAAGGGCTCAAACAGTTAAAGAAATTGCTGTACAAGTTCCTAGCCCACTGAATACAAGCAACCTGAGTCCAAGTCGCGGACATGTCACCATGAGTTTTCGACTGTAAAGCTGTAACTCCAATATCTAGTGCACATCGACACGATACTGAATAAATGTTCTTGGCAATTTTTGCGAAGTTAATTTTTTAAAGGCTGTAGGAAAAAGCGTGTTAAAATTAGGCCAGTGTGCATGACGCATTTTTTAATTAATGCCTTGGCTTGCTACTAACTAGACTGTTAGTTAACTACTGTTATAGTTGTCTTTCGGTAGTAAACATTCGACGACACTGAAAATGTGCCAAAAGAGTCACTTTCAATTTCTTGTTGCCAGGAAACATATCGAAACAACAATTTGGTTTTGTTACCCTAAAGAAGTCTATTCGTTGTTGAATCAGGCGACACTTACCTTGTTGCAATGCGTTGTGCAGTTGAGATGAGCAGCAAATGGCCTGTGGTTTCCTTTAAATGCTCAAAGTTACCCCCACATGTTCAGAATAACCCCAATTGACGGTAAATGTAGTCTAGATTACGCCCTTGGAAAGCGCCACTGGGGAAAAAAACGAAAAGTGCTTATTAGCAGGCTGTCAACATAATTTCACCAGAAGTTGAAAGTTACAGATGTTCCTCAGTTTTTCAAAACAACAGTTGGAATTTTGAAGTCTTGCAGCGGACCATGTGCATTTCGACACACACCACCGGTTGTCAATTTAAAGCTCTTTTGGAGAGCAAAAACTCCAAAAGAGATACATGTAAGCTTAGCATTACCAAACCTGGTGATTAACTAAACCAAATTTAACTAACCTAACTTTTCCAGGGACTTTCTCATGGTCTTTACGCGGATTGTATATTAAATAAAAGGGTATGCACTCCAGGATCTACAAAGATAAACAAGGGCAAAATCTCGTTAGGATAAATTTTCTTAGATTTAATTAGGTTATATTAATCTTCGATAAGTTAGGTTTCGTAGATTACGGAACTAACAGGAGCAGGAACTTAACATTCAACCTCTGAATGAGGCAACCGCTCACAGAATCTTTGAGAATTGTTGGATCTTGTATACTAGTGTTCACAACATGGGGCTCGACTCACTTGATTAAATCGATTTTCGCTAGTTGAGCTTGGGACAGTTGAACAGAAATGGGCTAACTCTTGGTTAGATTGGCTCTGGTAAGGATAGAGATCAAACATTGCTTCGCTCTCTCGCTTCGGTAGGAATGTGAAGACATGTTCGCAAAACCTTGCAGACGATGCATTTCTAAAGTTTGACTTCGACCGTTCTACGACGAGTGTAGACGCCCTCTATACCTTTCAGCAACCAATCGTTTCAATTTTTACAAAGGCTAGATGTCATTTTATGGAAAACTTCCTTAAAAACATCATGTTCTCTGCTTTTATTTTTTTATTTTTCTTAGACGTTTACTTAGAATTTAGCAGCTGATGAATGGTCGCTTCCAGCTGCAATTAAAGTCACTCTTCCACTGTGCTATAGCTTGCTATGGAAAAGTACTTACCTAATAACTTCAACTGCAATGTCGTTTTAAGCTTTATGTGGTTGAGGTTGACTTCATACGTAATCTTTCCTCTATACTTTGTCTTTTTACTGTGTTTTTCAGATAATCTGAATAAGGTTGCCAGGGAAAAAATTGAGTCAGTGTTTCTTTGAATGAAAGAGATTTTTTCGCTTTCGTGAAAAACATTAATATTAATTTTCTTCTTTAAATTGGTTGGTCTTAAATTTTTTACATTTGAAGCGACATCAAAGTGAAGTTAAGTGCCAAAATACAGTTACAAAGACGATCGAATCTACTCATTTTTTACTACTTCGTTCCCGAGCGAACACTGCACGAGAGGAAGATTGATTTGTAGCGGACTAAATTCAATTCCCACAGATGTTTCTTCTAGGCAAAGTTGTGCCACGTTAAGACTTGACTTTTAACATAAATTTCCCGTGTTCACTTTTATCGGTTAAGGATGCGATGCACCTAGGTTCCTTTGCTCGAAAGAGGCAGCTTATGGCACGGAAATTTAGGCCGGCTTAACTCAAGAACTAGTTGTCGTATTTTAATTCTGTTTTCTTTAGAAATTCGCTTAAAATTAACCAAGAACACGTCGAAGCCTAACTCTAAGAAATAATAATAATAGTTCAGTCCTAATTCGAAAATTGATAAGCAACATTTTAGAAAAATCCTTTAATGTGCACTAAAATTCCTTTCTCCTTTACACTCTGACATAATCTCGATTACATTCTTCGTATACAGAACTATCGTTTAAATTATTGTTGGAGATTTATCCCAAAACATCAACCGAATTTCACGATAGGGTTTTAGCCGTTTCGTGTTATTCATCCATGAGAACTTAGGTGCACCGCAGACTCAAGATCAAACAAATCCATCTGCTTTTCAAGTAGAATCCGGCTGAAATACCCTAAATGCAATCGTTGTCGAGGCCATGTCAACTTGAGCCGTGCTTGCCAAATATCAAGTTGACTGAAGATAGGGAAACGCTAACTGTAAAGAAAGTTGCATATGGCAAAATACCTCCGAATCCTTCCCCCCCCCCCCCCTTACTCCGAACCAAAATCCTTGTTACGGCCCTGGACTGAAGTTGAAATCACTGAGTTGACTTACGTCTAGCTCACTTGAAAGGAGGAACAAATGAACAGTCTCACCTGAAACATTTGTGAGCCTAGTTAGTTGCAGAACAACCTGTTCGGCTCCTCTAGACGATTTGTCCCTACAGTACCCATTCACCTTCCTTTGAACAGCTAACGGGAATTTCCTTGTCCGGAGTGCATTTACCTGGACTGAAGAAGCTACTGCTCTTTTGTCACCCTACTTTCCATCTTCGATTATTTTTCCCTGTTCCAGAGCCTTCGGCTTTCCTTCCTTTGTCATTGCACAACATCTTTCACCATTTCTTCTTTTTTCTAATTGGTCTCATAAAATGTCCCATTGAAAAACTGCCAGTCATCCACTAAGTTTACCGAACGGTCCATTTTTTAATCCACAAAATATTTCGGTGTCTCGAGGCATTCTCACGTCTTCAAAAATACTATAAAACTAGTTAGGCAAGAAAGAAGACGCTTCTCAACGTCCTAATACAGGTACTTATGGACAACGGGACAGTTGCAGTCCTTAAGCAACAGGAAAATAGATGATAGGCAAAGCGGTTCAGGAGCAAGCAGACAACTTTTTCTCGACTATATAAGGTTTGCTTCCCGTCTAACCTAGTTAACGATGATATTATGGTGTCTTGCGGCTCATTTTCACTTCCGCATGCTCATCCTTAAGGAATCCACCAGCATAGGCCAAGGTTACTGTTAAGCCTTAATGTTGTTAGGCTCTTCAAATTTCCCTTCAGGTGAAAAAACTCATCTTGCCTTTGCTTGCGGGTGGCGTTGAACGTTTGCATTCAGATTTTCGGTAA
Organism: Triops longicaudatus; assembly: GCA_022885665.1. Taxonomy (NCBI): domain Eukaryota; kingdom Metazoa; phylum Arthropoda; class Branchiopoda; order Notostraca; family Triopsidae; genus Triops; species Triops longicaudatus. The sequence continues at coordinate 99,237 of JAGQDJ010000232.1, read as the reverse complement.
CCATGTATTCTCAGTGAAAATATTACACCGGTGAAACTCTCTCCAGTCTCTATAGTAGGCCTCACTAAACTGGTCGCTTACATACTGTAGTCTATTGTGTTCCACGTTCACTCGTCCAAGTTCAAAGCTATCGTAATAATTTGATGTTCTTTTTTCCTCTGGTCAGTGATCCGTTTAACTTCCCTACGTAGCTCTAACCGTGAAAAAAAAAAGAAAAGTGTAAAGGCTGGCTTAGCGGCCGCAACTAGACACCAATAGTGCAGAACCATAATTTCCTGGTCGTCAGTCCCAAATTTCAACACATATTCATCGTCCAGTAGCTTTGCCATGACACTAAAGAAACATTGTCTCGTGTTGTCTGCGAACATTACGTAACGACTGGATGAATACTTTGGAAGTGTAAAAAATCGACTCAACTCTTAAAATTTCTGCCTAATTTTCTATACTGGACGTTAGCAAGTGTACAAAAAAAAAGCGGAGCACCACTTGAAACCACCACCGACGGACAGAGATCAGACGGGAAGTTGTACTAAATTAAGCAGTCACTTGGCCGAGCGGCAGGGCAAGTCAGTGTTGGAAGGATTGGCCTGACAGGCTGTCGTGGACAAAATTCTTGTGAAACTTAGTTTGGTGAACAGAGTGAACAGCTCGTAGGTCGTAAAGCGTAGGTATATTAGCTTACGTGAGCATCGCGAGATTGACTGAGTGGGTGAAGAAGGCTGATCGATTCGCCATGAGAACGTGGTTGGTTTGGTATAGCATTATCTTGATGCTCGTACCTGTGCATATGTTGAGTTTGCCCGACTGGGCCACGAGGAGGATCGAAAATTATCTGGATAAGTATTTGCGACGGAGGAATGAACGCAAAGGATTTACTGACCCTGAGCTATACATGGATGTGGTAAGTAGACATTATATATTTATGCGAAGGAATTGTTTTTATAGTGTTATCCTCAAAATGAACAGCAATTATCTCTAAGTCACAAAAAAAATTACTTACCAATTTAAAAATCAATGAGTGCCTACAAACGCTGTATATTTATAATTAATTTTAAAAATCCAAGAAAATTTAACCTTGTTTGCTAATTTATAGGGCAGTATTTCAATAAGTACCTTCGACTTGTATTAGAATTCATCTTTCATTTTCTACTGGCGGTAAGATATTCTTACATATTGAACAACTGTGTTGCCTGATCAGTACCGTGTCATGTTTTATTCGTCCATAAGAGCTACAGGAATCTCATCACCTTAAGCTGGGAAGAGGTTTACATACAATCTATTTAACTAAATTTTCTTTCATTAAACTGGAAACATGGTTTCATTTTCCAGATAAATTTGACTGGGCAAAAATGACATAAATTACATGGAATTAACGGACAAAATATTTGAGTAAAGCGCTTTTATGAATTTCGAATTTACAAAGCGTTCATTATTGGAATATACATTGAATCGCACCCCATTTCTAATCTCCCATAGGAGCAAATGTTCTAAAAGCATAAAAATACTTCTAACTTTTTTCCAACCAAGCTCGATTTTGAAAAGTCCGACATTATGTGAATTGAAGCCATCCCATTTTTTCCAAATTAAATTGAGTATACTTCACTTAATATGTCGAATCTGATCTTACATTATAAATTCTATTTTAAACTTACTTTTTGTTTACTAAAAATACTGTAACATATTTCAGTTACCTGAAAGTTGTATTTCACGCGAAGTTGCTCTAGTCTGGTGCGTATTAACCTCAAGAATGCACAAAAAGAATTTGCATCTGGTTTCGCTACTTATTAATCCCAATGTACTGAATAATAGTAACAGTAAATATTCTTAGATTGTTGGACTATTTTAAGGGTTAAAATCCTATATATTTTTTCATTGTTTCAATGAATATTTCTTATCTGCATGGAATTTATTATTGAACCAACGACTAATAAAACGTGTTAAAGCCAGAACTGGTTAGCCATCGAGGATATCCCATAGAAAGTCATGAAGTAGTCACGGATGACGGGTAAGAAAATGAGATGAAACCATATTCTAATCGTAATCCTACCTACGCCAGATATTACGTAACAATCCACCGTGTGATAGGAAAGAACAATCTCAGTAATTCGCCAAAGCCGGTTGTATTCTTTCAGCACGGACTGTGGCAAAGCTCAATGGCCTGGCTTTTAACTCCTGTCAACAAAAGTTTGGGTAATAATTTGTGACAAATACAAATAATAGTCTTTTTCTTTGAATATTATATAATTATAATACTTCTGTGTTTCTCAGCCTTCATATTAGCTGACCGAGGTTACGACGTGTGGTTAGGAAACCTGAGGCAAGTATCTCGTTTTATCTCGTCATTTTTTTTTTACAAATCGCTAAATATTCGGAGCGTTGTATAATATATAAACTTGAATTAGCGATTATACTCAGTTATATCTAATTGACTATTTCTGACGAGTGGATCAGAACATAAGTACTTTCTACTTCTTTTTTACAAATTCCTAACGTTACAATAACTGCTGAATAGGACTTGGGACATAGGACTAGCTTTATTCAGGAATTACAGTTTTTGTAAAACTGAAACCCAGCAATTACAGTGAATGAACCCATAGACGCAACTTTGCTATTAGTCAACACCACTGAAAATCTTCTACTTATATATTTTTTTACGATCTACACATATTTGTACGTTTACAGGGGATGCCGGTACTCTCGAAAACATATAAAGTACACGACAAAAGATGACGAGTACTGGGATTTCGCGTAATTATTACACTCCTTTTCGACAGTTAATGGGCACTAACATAAAAATTCACTCAGGTGGGACCAGTTTGGAGAGTACGACACACCTGCAATGCTCAAATACGTGCTAAATCACACGCAGCAAAAAGACCTCACGTATATAGGGCACTCGTTAGGATGTGCTGTCTTCTTCATTTTTGCCGATATTCACCCCGAGTTACAATCCTTAGTGAACGGTATGATTGCTTTGGGTCCAGCAGCCATCGTTTCCAACATGAAATCTCCTATGCGTTACCTTGCGCCGTTTGTAAACCAACTTGAAGTATGTCGAAATATTTGAACGCATAACATTTTTCAATATTTTTTTCCAACCCGTACTTTAGTTCATGTTTAGGTTAATGGGGACGAATGAATTTTTGGCTAATTCGAATTTGCTTCGGGTCGCCTTTGAGTCTTTCTGCACCAAAACATCTGAACAACCGCGCAAATGCGAAAATATTATTTTCCTGGTCTACGGTTCTGATCCCCGGAATTTCAACGTGGTAAGGTTTGAACAGGAAATTTGAACCATTAAGTTTATTATTATTGCCATTTTTGTAATGTATTTTTAAACCTTGTAGTCTCTTATGCCACTTATAAACCGCTACGCACCAGACGGTACATCAGTACGTACTGTAACCCAGTACGCCCAAGGCGTCAATTTCAGTAATTTTTTTTTTGCATTGCCTCATCTCAGCTCAAATTTAAATAAAAAATATTTTGTTTGATTGAATTACACTAAAACAGAACGATTTTGCCGTTACGACTGGGGACGGGATCAGAACCGAAAACGTTATGGCCAAGATACGCCGCCTGACTACTCATTGGAAAATATCAAAGTTCCAGTTGAAGTTTTCTACAGTGATAACGACTGGCTCACAGTACCAGAAGTAAGAGCAAAATATGTATTACTGTAAGATTTTCTACATTCTCATTACGTTTTGAACGTCATATTAGGACGTGGCGGCAACAGCTAGTCGCCTAGGCAACTTAAAAGGCTTTCATCGAGTTCCTTTCGAAGACTATACTCATATAGATTACTTGTTCGCTGTCAACAATGATGTTTTGCTCAATACTGACGTAATCAACCTAGTTGCTAAGTACAGCCCACTCCCAGCGTCATGACACGTTGCTTTGTCAGATTTCTACTCTCTTAATTTATTAACTAATTTAATTTTTAATTTTGAAAGTTAGCTCCCCTCCTTTCTCCATTAACTCCCATTTTACACGACCGGACTGCATAGTCCAAGACTTACTCCATAAATTTGTCTAGTAAAACGTTATGAATATTGTAATATACGTGACAACATCATAAAATGGTCGCATTTCAATTTTTTTGCCAAGTACCAAAGGTAATGTTCTCTTCCCAAATACAGTGGAACACACTTGTAACGATTTTGTATGTAAAGATAATCCGCCTATACCGATACAAAACTGACGGTCCCGTTTCAGTCCCATTTAATCCAATGAAAACGATGTTCGGTTTTCCGATATCGCTTGTAGCCAAAATTTGCCTTAACCGATACAATTGTGAAGTCCCGTAGGGTGAACTGACAGTTACACTGAATTACTGACAGCGGAAGCAGGCAATTTTTTAAAAAGAATTCTAACAAGTTTTCACAGCTTTGACGAAATCAGCTTTCACAACGTTTCACCTTCGACGATTCTTGATGGTAATGTTCAGAACAGCGCCCATGGAGCAAGTTGTACTCTCACGGACATCGACGCTGTAAGAACTATTCGCAGATTTTTGGAAGCGAGCGATGATACATCGTACGGAAACTTATACGTCTTAGATAACTTATGCATAGTGTATCTCAGACGAACGCTAAACAGCGCGTAATTATGCATTATTTTTGTGACGAAATAATACTAGTGTTCATGACGTTATTTAATAGCAAGATACAAATATATGAGTGTGCTTATTCATCTTATTGGTGTTTCTTCTCCCTATGGAAAGACAAGTTCTGATACACTAATACTCCGTGTATTCCGACACTACCTGTCCGGTCACGAGCTCATCGTTATGAGCTGGTTCCACTATACATCGAGAGAATCTTATATTGCATTCTCATTTATTATTTTTGACATGCATTTCGTGTCAGGAGAGAGGGAAAAAACGAAACGTAGGAATATCCATACATGGAAAATAGAACGAAAATTTGTTTCTGCACAACGTTACTCGGCTGACGTCAATACAAAAAATTTTATATCATGCGGTCATTTGCCATCTTATAGCTTGATTACATTGTACTTTCTTTCTGGAAATATTTGCTGTCTTACACTCACTTGGAGGTCAGATTTATCCTTGCTTTACTCAAACTTAGAATGTGTAAGATTTCGTACGATTCGTTTTGTGTGTAAGTCTGTTCATGGTCGCTTATTTACACCCAATCAATGAAGACAACTCCCACCAGGCGTTATTGCTCGTCCTGAATTGCCCGAGTTATTATGGATAACATATAGGCCTACGGGCACGGCATGTATAATAAGATAACAGTTGTCTGTCTCAATAAAGAGTATCAACTTATTTTTGCTCTGATGTCTCTTATTTTTACCACTAGGATCTTGAGGAGGGGCGGGACAGTGTGGCATAATTCTGTTTCCCATCTTTCACTTCACGTGAAAACATAGCCTGAGCCTGAAATTAAAACCTTTAAATGAACTGATGTCTAGGCTATCAAGTGACACATTGCACACCTAAGAAAGATGAAAAGCAATACCAAACGACCATGAAAACTGTTCTTCTAGCTGGTATAAAACGAGTTGGCGGGTACACAGTTTGGACTGGGGTGGGCCAAAATGGCCGCGTGTTTTACCGTAAGAAAGCTGAGAGCTCTGTTTTTCAAGAGAAGTATACAACAGAATTGGAGAATATTTATGAATACTTACATCACAGGTATAATGTAAATGACTGGTAGAATAGCTTTAGCATACTACCACTATGAAAATCAGTGTTTCTTTATTACGCCACTGACACCGTACATACAACTTGTTAAAAACGCTTCAGACCAAACCGTGCAGAAGTGCCACTTTAGACTGTGTATCCTGTAGGTTACGTCGGAACCCTTATGACTGATCTTTCAGATGATTTAATTTGCGGTTTACGCTGTACATAAAAACCATTTTGAAACAATTTTCGTAACACAAATATAAAAACAGAAACACTAAGACATTTTTCTGATAAGAAGAGGATAAAATTCACCTTTTATTTATTTTATCGCGAAAACTTTTCGACGAAACTTTCCATGTGGCATTTTTTACATTCACTAAATATTTGACTTTTTCCATTTCAAAAATGATTTTGGTTCAGTAGTGAAAATCTTCGTACGGTTGTCCGACGTGTCAACACTCCGGTCCCTCCTCAACGGTCAACACTACTTTTTCTCATCTATCTTTAGCACGATTTACTAAATTCCTATGATTACAATACTATTCTATATTTTTCAAGAAAGATATTTTTTTAAAAAAAATATGAATACAACGCTGCAAAAGCTCATGGCAAGTTCCCTTTAATTTGGGGAAAACTGCCTGCAATATCTACACAGGATCTACATGAATGAGCCAATAGAAGAATTCCAATCTTCCATTATGGGGAGTCAATACTTAAGTTTCTAATAACATTTTTCTCTTAAGACTCAGCCTCTATATTCTTCCAATTACTGCCCCCTTTTAGGGCTTACAGACAGGGTTGAATTATAGGGTTTTCTTCGTACCGCAGTAATTTTTTCAGCAGATACTTTTACCGCTTTACTCTGCCTCGATCAATTTGAAAATACCCCCAAATACTGCGAGTAACAACAATGTACCGAGGGGGCTACAGGGGCTTAACCCCCTCCTGCCCTGTAATGTTAACTTTATCATGATAAGCATAGGTGACACACAGTGTCCAAAAAATGCAAATCGAACCCACCTCCTACCATAATCCCGGGTACAGCACTGGGCGATCACTTCCAAGTACTGCGCAGTAGCGATGAAAAGGGTAGAATTGGCTTCCAAGCCACCGTAGTAGTACACATGTCTTCAAGTGACTTTTAAACGTGTTTTAAGCGTCTTACAAACACTTAGCGACATCTAAACATCTTATGAACATCTTTTTTTGGCGCACTTCAACCATTGCGGTGGAACACGCAAGTGTATGTGTTACCAGAAGGTCGCTTACATTGCTTTTTTGTGTTGTTCGAAAATATAAAGATGTTCCAGGATGAGCTCCAGAAACGAAAGTCAAAGATGAAAGAAAACTTGCCCTGAAAATGTGTCTATATGTCTTCGATACTTGTAAGTTAAGCTTTTAAATGGTGTTCATTACTGATTAACATGCATTCTAAAAAGGTACATTCAGGGGCGTCGCGAAGGGCAGGGTTGGGGGTACAATTTCCAATAACTGATCAAAAGCCGATTCGGTAAAGAAGTATTATATTCGAGTCGGTAAAATCGTCAAGTGCATTTGGTAAAATCGTCAAGTACAGTTTAGAATTGAAAATGATTGAGATTATAATTAGAGAATAATGATTGAGAATTAATGAAGGTGTTCGATAATGTTGGTTTTTCCTACCTTTTTTGAGAGAAATGTTTGGTATTTTTTTCACCCGTTGCGTTCAATGTAGGTAACCGAAACTTTTTACGAAATATTTTTTGAGCTCACTGAATGCTGCTGAACACGGCGTGAAAATCTCAGACATCATAGTCCGATAGTTTACAGGAGACACGGAAACCCAGGACACCCTCTGAAATGGCTGTAACCGCCGATTTCTCGGCCGTGGGAAATGAGTTGTGGAAAACGGCAACGCTGCATGAAGTAGCTTGCCTTGGAGTTCAGAACTGTCTTCTTTGAGGAAATCCATCAAAGAAAGAAGGACAACGGTTGTCTCAGTTTAATAACGTTAAGCAGATGTAAGTTATTACGAAGAAAACAATTATAATCTGTAGAAAGAACATAAACAGTTTATCCTAGGGTGTTATCATGTTAACCGGGTGTCATTTGAAACTGACGCATCCAAAATATGTTGCATTTGTCTGTTTATTTAAACAAGTTCTTTTATAGTGTACTGCCTTTTGACGGAGATGAAGCTAAAATCTTCCAATATTGCTAATGACTATAAATGCAAATTTTCGTTACAAGTTTAGTGTATCATAAGAAATTTGATTCGTAAAGTTGCTTACAGGAAAACGCACGCTAAATACGATGTTACTTTTGTTTCGACAGGTTAAATCGGTTGTAACAAACGAGGGCTTCCTAATTTGAAGGCTAGTTTTATCTTATTTTAAGTTTTGAACAAGCATACAATGGCTTAACAGAGAGCAGAAATACTCCAGCATCTAGTAGGTATATTCAAATGATAGTTAAGTTCGTACTACGAAGAAAAACTGACAAAGCGCGAAATGTTACTATTGTCCCTACCCTCCTCTATATTGCAACACTTATAATCAGGCTTGTACGGAATTGTAGTTGATTTGCAATTAAGTACGGATTAAGCCTATTTATTTATTGCTACTTGATTTGGCATCAACTGGTTGAGATGAGCTTAGAAGGGAGTTGGATGCGTTTTTTTTCTTTTCCAACGAAAACTGGTTATCCATGAACTTGAGTGCACTAAACGTTAAGCATAACCGTTAGGTCGAAGCTCGTTACTACTTCCTTCATGTCTTACTTCGTGTGGTAATTGCAAAACTTAATTTTGCAAGTTTATTTATAATGCAGAAACTACTACGACTGATGAAATGCCTTCCATGCTAAAAAACCTAAAAATCACACCTTCAACACGGCCAACCTGCAAAACTGCCGCTGCCCAGAAAATTGATTTCGTCAATTATTCAACTGCGTACGACACTTCCCAACCAAAGCTAACCTGTACAGAATAAGAAAAGCGGACGACCCGTACTGCAGCTGCCGCGATAGACCAAGACAAGAATTAGGCCACCTCTTTTTCCATTGCGAAAAACTCAACAAGCAAAGAGCGTTACTACTCAGATCCCTTGCCCACATCAGACTCCATTTCAACATACAAAATATTCTAACAAATGCCAAAGCTTTCCTGTCAAAGATTTCGCTATGTCGGCAAAAGACCTTAAGTAACACCACGCTCCTTTATACAGGCAGCTCCTCTCCCCTTATAATCCCATCCAAGTCAAATGAATGTAAGTGCTGAAAATTACGAATGAAAATCCATACATAAGCTTACTATTATGTGACATAATGTACGTATTTGTCATTGTTTTAACAGATACATCAACAGCTATTGAAGTGAAACGATGTACGGCAACAAGCAAAGTTCACGCCGACGAAAGTAATAAAAAAACTACTACGACTTTAAACCCCTAACAAAAGTTACAGTTATAGGCAACAGATAAAACATACCTACGCTTACGTTGTGTAATACATGAAGATTGCCAATAACAGTTCAAGTAAAAAAATAAAAGTTTAAAAACCAATTAATTTCCTTGGTCTTGCTCAGAACCGTACCCAAGATATCTGTTATGGGAGGAGGAGCTTCAGGTAGCGGGAGAAGGTCAATATGTAATTTGAATGGACATTAGGCACTCACTCACCTTTATGATAATAAAACAAAAATTTACGGCAAGTTGTCCCTTAACTCCCCTGACCGCTACCTTGATGTTTCTCGTCAATTTTTGAGCAACACGTAGTCTAACACTGTCAGGTGGTTTACGCTCTGTTTCGAAGTTTCTTTTATTTTTTATCTGCATGTTACTAAGCTTAGTTTCTGATTCTTGAGTTTACAGTTGCCACCATGAGCCTAGTTCCCATCCAAGAAAACGCACTGGTGTGAATGTCGTGGTCCAGTCTTTGTCACTGAGTAACTGATCATGAAACAAGTAGTCTTGAAACTTTGCTCCTTGGCGAACATATAAATCAAGTAGGTGGTGTCCCTGGCGGTGGAGGGCTTAGGATACAAATTGTTCCCTAACCTTCACTGTACGGTTTCTATGTCGTACCAGTGTAAGTAGATCTATCAAGGAATTTACAACTACGGGAAAGACCGAAACTGGAAATTCTCGCAAAAAAAAGAGCAAGTGCAACATACGTACCTGTGGATCGGAAGTGTGCCAAAACTTTTTGATTGAACAATTTTTGCTGGAGAAACCTTTTCACACCCCGGAACAAGTTGCGAAAGTAGTCCAGATGGAAGTGTTTACGCTCTGGTATTGAACTCGTACTCTGCCGGAAAAAGATGTATCGATTAACTATGAAAAAGTGGTTACTTTGCTATAGATTTCTTTGTGTGCTTACACCAGTACACATGTTTAGCTTGCATTCCATGTCCGAGTGGGCCCAAAATGCGACAAATAATTATTTGGAAAAATACTTCCGATGGAGGAATGAACAAAAAGGATTCACTGATCCTGAGCTGTACATGGAAGTGGTAAGTCGTCGAAATTTGAAGAAAGGGCCATTTTTCTCTTTGAGTCATGGCTTTGCACGGCTATTTTTAACAAATATAAAAAAATCTTTATCTACACCGTTTATAGTTGTCCACAAACATCTCGATTTCTTATGCTGATTTCGCAAAGAATTCTCTTTTTTTCCTACGTTCTTAAAGTGTTTTAATTTGGTAACCATTGTTTGAAGGATACATTTTCTTGAAAACGGACTGCAGCCTATAAATAGCTTGCACTGTGATGAAGCTTCCTTACCATGATATCCAGCCATTTTACATTCCCTAAATTCACTATTCAAAGAAATCCTTGATTTCGTTAAAGCCGGAGTTGGTTCGCCATCGAGGTTATCCCATCGAAATACATGAGGTGGTCACGGAGGATGGGTAAGAAAATTCATCTCTTTTTCGAAAACCGGATCAATGTGGAAAAACGTATGAAACAATTCTAGGTACTTCTTATCAATACATCGAATAAATAGACAGAAAAACGAAGGAAAGCTCCCCAAACCGGTCGTATTCTTTCAACATGGGTTAGCCCAAACTTCTATGTGTTTCCTTCTTAGTCCGGTGAATAACGCTTTAGGTATGCTTCTTATTTGTTCTTAAACCGTATTCTTAAAAAACAATTAAAATATTCCGTGCTTATTCACACTTTTGTTGTTTTTATATATTGCAGCGTACCTTCTGGCTGATCGAGGCTACGATGTATGGCTAGGAAATTTCAGGTACGTGTTTCCTTACCTATCACGTTTCACCCTAAAATTTACAACTAGATTTAACTTCTACGTCAATTATACATTTTTATAAATTATGAATTGAGCTCTGAATATATTCGTACGTATGAAGCAGAATTTCAATTAAATGAGCGAGTCCTTGTACTTCATAACACCATTCATTTTTCCATAAACAAAAGTTGCCTTAATCGTAAAGTAAATCGCTCAGGACGAAACGATAGCACTCTGTTGAAAGCTATATACTTTTTTCTAGAACTTTTGCAAAGACTAAAGAAAATGTTGAAAGGTACCCTGGGTACCCTTGACTGCCTGTCATATTTTATGCTGCTCGTTGAATCAGCTAGTACTACTTTATTTAAGATGTACAAAGAACTACTCTTTCCCCATAAGCTGTAACTGATAGCTTATTAAATGTGAATTATTTAGCTTCAAGTAGACAATGCACACCTTCTACGTTTTAAGTTCGTCCGGTTTTTCCGCTACGCAATAACTGTCAGTCCAATGCCCTGACTACTTTTTTTTGCAAAATATAAAACAGAACATTTATGCACGCTGACGAGTTTTCGTCGTTGCATATTCAATACGAGAAAGTCATAAACATAAAAACTAATTGAAAATAAGAAATGAAAGCACAAAGTAAAGAAAAAAAACACACACTGTGAAACCAACTTCTCGTGCAAGGCTGAATAGACCAAGTAGTTAATTTAGGTATCATTGAACGCAAAAATTATATGAGAAGTCAATACAGTAAAATACAAGTACTTCGTTCCACATCGTCACTTTTTAAAGTAACATTCACAGTAAAATGTAAAATCAAAAAATAATTAGGGAAAAATATAAAAATAAATGTAATCTGTTTTTATTCTACAGGGGATCCACGTACTCGCGAAAGCACGTCAAGTACACCACCCAGGACAATGAGTTCTGGGATTTTACGTATGTTTCCCTTATTTATAATCCAAGACAACTGACACATTTCTTGAAACTTTTATCTACGCCATGAATTTTATTATAGATGGGATGAATACGGAAAATTCGATACACCCGCAATGCTCAAGTATGTGCTTAATACTACGCAACAAAAGAATCTCACCTACGTTGGACACTCCCTTGCGTGCGCTACCTTTTTCATCTTTGCCGAATTTCACCCTCACTTGCAATCGTCAGTCAACAGCATGATTGCTTTAGGTCCTGCAGCCATTGTTACCAATATGCGTACCCCAATACGTTATGCTGCTTCGTTTGTGCGTCAAATTGAGGTGCTGTATCATGTGCATACTAATGAATTTCAACGTACACTGCGTACTACCTGTTTTTAGCAACGTTTTCCATCCTAATCTTTCAGCTGATCTATAGACTTCTGGGAACAAATGAGTTTCTACCTAACACGAACTTAGTTCGGTTCGCACTTCAATTGCTTTGCACGAAAACTTCTGAAACACCGCGCAAATGCGAAAATCTCATTTTTTTGTACACTGGTTCGGATCCTGCTAATTTTAATGTCGTAAGCTGACATTCGATGTATAGATACTGGAAAAATTTCTTACATATATTTTAATGGTTTACTACCGAACTGGGGTCTTTTAAGTCATTAATGCCGCTCATAAACCGATACACGCCAGCTGGTACTTCAATACGGGCTGTACTTCAGTACGCTCAAGGAGTCATACTCAGTAATTTCGTTTCTATGACTGTATATATGCAACATAAGTTACTAATTCTCTTTATTTTTATCTACGTACATAAAATTAGAACAATTTTGCCATTACGACTGGGGACGTACACAAAACCGACTACGCTATGGTCAAGACACGCCTCCAGAATACTCGCTGGAAAAGGTTACAGTACCCGTTGAAATCTTTTATGGCGAGAACGATTGGCTCGCTGTACCCAAAGTAAGAACAACAGTGTATAACTAATGTTTACTAAGAATTCTTTACAACATTGTTATGTTGGATTTGGCTGTTGTAGGACGTCGCAGCTCTGGCAAGCCGTTTAGGGAATTTGAAGGGCTACTACAAGGTTCCTTTCCCAGATTTCAACCATATGGATTTTTTATTTGCAGTGGATATTGCCACTTTACTCAATAATGACATACTGAAGATAATTGCTCGTTACAACCCTGCTCCACAGCTGTAGCGAATTTTGTAAACTTCTGGCTCCCGTTATTTATTTCTGAATTTATGCACAAATAATGCTGTCTGAAACCGAATTCATTCCAATTAAAACTTATTTCCAAGCTGGAACACCTGGTAGTATGCACGGACTATAGCGCATTGCTTAAAATGTGAAATAATGCGTTCTTGATAAAACACAGTAAAGGATTGTTATGAACTAGCTGTCTGGAGTACGACAAGGAACCTTATTATGATTTATGCAATTCAGTTCAACAACTATTCCACAAAATATGAATGGCAAGGCGACAATAAAAGTAGCTGACGACAACGGAAATAACAAAAAATACCTAAATCTTCTATACTTCGAGGAGTGTCGACTAAAGGGATGGAATAGTTAAAATTATGAAGATTATATTGTTTCACATTTGGCAGAACTTTTGTGCAAAATTCATGTATAATGTAATATTTTTGTAATAATAATGTAATGTTTTTCTTTCATGACAAAGAATACATATTGGCTAACTAATAGGCCACTGTGAGGAAAGAAATAGCAAACTACCTCACTATTCTGCTGAAATACCTTATGGATCAAGATCCATAAAGTGGCCGAAAGTCAACTTCGACTAAATGGCAAAATCATCATCAATAGGCCACTACACTTGGAAAGGAAAATATAACTAAACGACATTAATCGTCGAATCCTGGGCTGTTTGTGGTATCCTCCGGACTCCCTCTGCCAAATATTTCATTTTATAATGGGAAAAATTTAGGAGAAATCTTACATGTCCAAAACATTACGTACTTTCCCCCCCCCTCCCCATTCTCAGAAGAAATTTTTTTGACGAGCTGGTTATTACGATCGGAGTACCGATAGTTGGAGTTAACAAAATCGGGTTTCTTCTGTAGTCCTACATATTTAGTTTGTTTTTATAATAAATGGATAACAATTAACATTACTATTAAACAGTTTGAGTACATCAATAATACCTACTTTAGATGTTGCAGGGGAGTGGGGTCAAAAGTAACGCGAAGCGAAAGTAACAGAAATCGTCACTTCTGAACAAAAGGTTTCTTGGGGTTTTCTTGGAAAATCGTACTCATGTACGCTGCCAAGTTGCCACAATAATGTTACATGACTGAGAAGTAATCGAGATATTCAATTACGTATGGTTTTGCAACTTTTCTTACAAAAACGGGTGGTAGACCTACTTTGTTGCTGTTACGTTTACGACCGGCACGATGTATACAAGAAATGATCTGAATCTTGATTAATTATTTTGGTTATGGTTTTGTTTTCTCATTTTGTAAATTTGAATGTACCCGGCCATGCGAATTTCATTATCTCGCTTGAAGAGCACACCATGTAACTGGGGGTTATCGGAAATTGGAATGTAGATGAGTCGGAAAATAAATGTTTTGCGTGAGAAATACGTGTTTTACCTACGTATATTTAATTAAGCATGCAGAATATTTAGTATAAATCACTTTTTTCACCCGAGGGCCGCGCGCGACATGATATAAAATCTCGCGGGCCTGAATGTTCCGGTTTCGCCAGAATCATGCCAACGTTAAAAATGAAATTATGTAGTGATATACATGAGCGGTATAAACGAGCGGGCCGCATGAGGCACCTTCGCGGGCCGGATATGGCCCGCGGGCCGTAGGTTAGGCACCACTTTTCTAGAGCATTGGAAAACGAGTCACAGACAATGGCAACGCTGTATGACACTACATATTTCGACACTGTACAATGTCGGTTATGCAGAAAGCTACAGAAAGCCACTAGATCCTGGATAATGCCCTTGTTATCTGTTCGGTATGACTCGCTATATCTCTCTTCTATTCCAGCGGAACTTTTAGTGTTAATTAATTTGCTTTTTAATTAAAATTATCTGTCCATGTGCTGAAGGAGCATCAAAGTCGTCTATGTAATTTTGTTCTACAGTATCGTGTATTGGGTAATTTTAAAGCACAGTTTAACAAAGTTTCGACTGCGTTAATAGATACCGTTTAGACAAGGAGTTACTGTAATCAGAAAATGAATAAGTGAACGTTCAGTTTGCGAATCTTGTATTCTGTAAAGCCTGGCAAAAAATGTAGAGAAAATTACGAAAAACAGAACTGAAATACCCTTGTGTTCCTTTATCGCTAGAACTTTTTCTGAAAGGAAAGACAACATGTGTCGAAACCCTACTCTGTGAATCTCTCACATCCGCGAGTCGTTACATCTACTGCGTCGTTCTTTTTTTGTGTGTGTTTTTTTTTCTTTGTTCCCTCCTCCGTTTTAGCACTTGTCGCTTTCGCCTCTTTGTATATTCCTTCACATTCTTCCTTAAGCATACTCATTTCCCTTGTACGCTAAGCTTCTAAGGTCATTTAAAGCCGACTAGACACGAGAAACTTTCACGCCTTTCCCCACACCCTTAACTTCCTCCCGAGAAAACGAACTTTCTCCGTCCAGAAAGCAGCAAGGAACAAAAGTAACTTTTCGAAACCACCGAACATTTTCTTCCTGTTTGTTAGTCTTACGAGTTTGATTCACCGCAAGTGCTCTAACGTCCCAGTCCTACTTTTCCATCCCATCGAGGCACCCGCAAGAGAAACCCCAAAAACTCGTTTTTGCCTTACTTATTCCGTTTATCCTTACCGTCCAAGCAGCAACACTGGAACAAGAACGCTATCGGTCCCCCACATATTCGTTGCTGAGACGTCTGTGCCCCCTTTTTCTGCGAAAACTGAGTTCTTACCATTGTTCGAGTTGTTTCCCTTTTCGCGAATTGAATTTTTAAAATTGTTGCTGCACCTCGACATTAGTGGTTTGCACACCAAACCCGCGTGCTGCTATGATCTCATTGTGTAACGTGATAGACGTCATGGACTGTGCTGGTGCAAAGTGAACTATCTTAAGTTCAGCAACGTGGATTATCTCTCGTCGTTATCTTCGAATTGAAGGTTAGGCAGATTTTCTAAATGTTTGAGAGCCGTTTTAGTGGATAAAGACGCAATTTGAAGAATCTTGTCACAACATGGCACAGCGGCTGGTGAAAGCTTGCGTGTTTGTCGCGATTTGGTCGGTTGCCGTCGCGTTTCCTTTCGGCATGGAGGACTTAACAGAATTTTTAGAATTTTTAAACCAACGAAAATATGGCGCGACGAGCAAACTCGGAGTGGGACTTGAGCCCACATTAAGTGATGATCCTGAAATAAATATGCCCACGGTAACTTATGCCTCGTATGTCATTTTCTAGTGGTTACTCATGCTTTCCTGTCACTTAGCTTGGTAACTTTTTTGTTGTTTATACGCATTATAACCATGTGTCACTAGAAATTGGGTTCTGTGATGTTTGCACAAAAGACAGTCTTACGAATATTCTACTCACATACTTGTCCAGAACATTGAAATTAAATTCTTTCCGTAATTTATATTCGTGTGCCTATAGATGTAAAATTCTAGAGTGCGCATTTTTACAGTCGTAATGTTGCGAATTCCTCTCGATTTTTTGCTGGCATCTCATGTTAACAAAGTTCAATAACAGAAGAACAACAGAAACGAGAAGTGAAAAAGCCTTCAGGGACAGCATGCATGTTGTTTCAGCGTTCCCAGTTCTTGCTGGGCTTTATCGACTAACCTACTGACCCACAAGGCCTCTTAGGGAGACTTTTTTTTTTCAAGTAGCCTTTTTTGCCTAGGGGGCAATAGTAGCCTTTTGACCCGCAACAAGTCCCTTGTCTCGTGTCGCGGAAACTAATAAGGATGACTGTAGCTAAATGGTGAAAGAACGTTTCCATCCTTGGGCTAAGCTAAGTTTCGCTCAAGCTGTTTTTTTCCCCTTGTGTGCTGCACAGACTAATCATTTATGCTGGTTAGTGTGACGGTCATTGTCCAAAGTATCAAGTAGGCACTGCAACAATCCATCTAAATTAATTTAAAATTTAGGTCTTATCACGTGTAGTATTAATGAACTCGTAATTAGACTTGCACTAACATAATTCAGTGAGGTTGTCCGTCTAGCTAGGAAGTTATAGGCCGCCTTCATTTTACGCTAAGGTACACTTTGTTGCGAATGGACAAACATGGACTCCATTAATTACGACCAGTCACCGCATCCCGAGGCAACTCGTTAGGCTATTAAAAAAAGGGAGAAGTCGATCGCAAGTCTCTTTCTGGCAAGTTCATCTTTACGGTGGTCACTTGTGAATTGATTGTTGTAAAAAAGTGATCATTTATGGGGGGACGACATAGCTCACTTTAACTGATAAGTTAACTGATTTTGAATTAGTGTTGGCTATACTGTTACAGTTTCTATTATTATATTAAAAATTGAGTAGCCTGTAATTTACTTGGAAAAATTGTTAAAAATATTTCCTGATAAAAATTGACAGTTCCCCAAAACTTGATTTGTCACAACACTATGTAGAATAAACAGGTGTTTGTTCATCACGTGAAGTCTGGCGGTCACTTGTCGTGTTTTCATACGACCGTAGTCTGGAAGCTGTTATAGTGAATGGGTATTAACTTCAGAATTCGAAATGTTGAATTTGTGTATAAAATTTCTCCCATAATTATCTGAATTTACTCGGATTGAGTAATTTTACTTTAATTGACTAAATTTCGCTTAAAAATAAATTGCGAAATCTTAAGCCGCTTCGCAAAAATAAAGTCGTGAGTTTGATTGAAATTTATTTAAATTCTCCCTGAATTTGACAATGGTCATTAATTTCTTGAAACGGAATATCCTCATTAAGTTGTACTGCAATAGCTGTTACATCCAAGAAATTTATTTTTCCATTCTTTTGATGATAAACTCTTCTTTTCGTGCTGTTGTGATGCTTGTGACAAACTCAACGACCGTGATGCTCGTTCAGTAATCCGTAGGCATTGGTATAATTGTCCATTATCACCAGAGCGGCAACTCGCTCTTTCTTTTCGCGAATGCGCTCCCACTGGCGCTTTTCAATGGTTTTGTGAGCGAGCGCGCTCATTCGCGAGCAAGTCTGAAAAAGAGCGCGCTCCCGCTCACTTTCGTTCTCATGCTGTCATCTGTTTAATACAGGTTCAGTTTTTCGTAGAAAATTACTTTAAAATAAAAATAATTTTTTATATGTTGGCCATGTTCGCAAAACCAAGCAGTTTAAATACTTAATTTATGTTTCCTTTTTGTGTTTGTTATACGCCTCTTTGCTTCAGTAACGCGTTTTTTAACTTTAGACTAGTAGATGGCGTCTCTGTACAAGCAAACGCGCTCATTGCTTTTCGCGCTCGCAAAAAAAAAAAAAGAGCGCCGCGCTCGTCAGCTTTCTGGTGCGAGCGAAAAGAGCCTGCTCCGTGCAGTTCTGGTTATCGCCTAATGAGAATCTATTTTGTATACATTTCTTGAACTTTTTGTATTGATGTTCCGTGCTACTCCGTTTACAACAAAAAGTTCAGAGGTCTCTTGTACTGTAAAACTATTTCTGCCGCTTCATTAAAACTATTTAAGTTAATGGGAAATTTTATTTATTCTATTTTGAAGCCGGAATTGGTCCGACACCGGGGTTATCCCATTGAAACCCACAAAGTTATCACTGCCGATAATTACATTCTAAGTCTTCACCGCATCAAGCATGGGCGCAACGAAACGTGGAATAGTACCGAAGAACGGCCGGTTGTTTTCTTACAGCATGGACTCTTGTGTAGTTCCGCAGATTGGGTCATTGGCCCTGTGGAGAGAAGCTTGGGTAAGTGAAAGCTTCCTTATGTCATGACGGATCGATGATCTCAGGGCTAAGTTTTTTTTTTTTTTTTTTTTTTCAGGGTATGTGCTGGCCGATCGGGGTTATGATGTAAGTTTCTTCCCATTTCCAACTTTCTGAAACAATTTGGGTAAGAAAAGAGCAGATCTGGTTATCAAGTGTAGAGAGCTCAAACTCACTTAGTTAAGACAACAACTTCCTCATTACGTCGTTTGACGGAATTGTACCGTGCATAACCGAGCCAACTTTGCTCGTAAACAAGTGTGAAATGCGCAAATGATTAGAAACTGATATGATTCAAAAATTGCAGGTGTGGATGGGGAATGCGAGAGGCAATACCTATTCTCGCCAACACGTTTTCCTAAAGGAATCGGATCGTGAATACTGGGAGTTCTCGTAAGTTCAGTTTCCCAGAGAAAAATGCAATTGCGTACCGTTATTGGACAATCTTTTCTCTTCCAAGGTGGGACCAAATGGGTTACTACGACATTCCTGCCGCATTACGCTATGTGATGAACATAACTGAACAAAGAAATATCACTTATATCGGACATTCGATGGGAACTACTATGGTATAATTTGTTGTCTCTTTATAAACGTCTTGCGCGTTTTTTTAAATTTGTTTGCTATATAATACTTGTCGATAATAATTTAAGAAACCTCGTTTTGTCTCAGATTTTTTCTTTGTATAAGGGTTAAAGATCTCGCCAAGTGTCAGTTTGTAGAAATGGGCGCTGAAACTATTTGGATTGTTTGGCTTCATCATTTACATACGCAAAAAGTCTCCGTCCAACATTATCCACCCATTGATTCCTTTTCCTTTAAAGTAACCTAAGTCCTACCATTTTATTTCTAGACGTTTACGTGAAGGCGGGTTGGATTAGCCAATTGAAATACTTAATCGGGTATTACTTTAAGGAAAAAATGAAGACGGATTGTTAGCAAACAATCCCTTTTTAATTAACGTTTCACTTTACAAAAAAAATAGAATTTGAAAGCTCTTTTGTACCCCAAACTTGCTATTTTTACGTAAAACGTAATTCTCTGTCCGAGCACCGCGGGCCGGATAAATTGGGTACACGGGCGGGCCGTAGGTTATCGACCACTGGTCTAGCTGCTTCTAGGCAGATTATGGGCCATTTTTTAACCTAACAAGTAAAAAAAAAAAAAAAAACCTTACACGAAAAGTTCATATTTCGAACTGACTCGAATGCCACTTCGTGTGGTTACCATGGAATCCTTGGGACTTAACGCGCGGCAAGAAAGACCTTTAAGAAAAGCACATAAGCAAGCTTCAGCTAGCGCAATAGATTTACGAGATGAAAAAATCTAGCCTGTTCAAGAATTTTCGGTATTAAAACTTGGGTATTCAATCAGTTCTGGGTTGCTATGGAGACTCATCCCGAGTTAAACCGCCACATCAAACTCGCCGTTGGCTTAGGACCAGTTGCAAGTGTGGGGCATATGAGAAGTCCCATCAAGCTATTGACACCTTTCGTCAACCAACTGCAAGTAATTTGGATCCGCTTATGTCGCCTTTTGTGATATTTCACAAGGGTTTAAATGTTACTGTTGTGGCTAATACGCTGTCTTCACTTCTCCTGAAGTTGATCTTCAAATTCTTGGGCACTCGAGCTTTCCTGCCTAGTGGGCGTTTCCTACGGTTGATTGAAAAGTATTTCTGCGACCAAACCCAGTTGGAACAAACGATGTGCGAAAGTCTCATGTTCGTTCTAACAGGCTCCGATACTGCCAATTTCAATAAGGTAAAATATTCATATTTTAACCTATTGAATTCTACTTCAGCAAATCCTTACATTACAAAAATTGACACCGTTATTTAGTCGCTTATTCCGATTATCGGTGGACATACGCCAGCGGGTACTTCGACTAAGACCATTGTTCATTACGCTCAAGAGCATAACACCCGTAAGTACAGACCCCATGTTATTCTCACATCATAACTTCCTCATAGCCTCAACGAGGGAAAAACGACAAGAGTCACATATTTGAATTTATTTGAAGTGCCACATAAAAATCATGACACGCATCATAACTAGGTCGGTAACACTGTTCGATATTGCATTTAGGTATAACCGTCAAATTATTTGACACCTAGGCTTAGTGAAGGGATAATTTTGACATTTCACATGCTGACATTTGTGGGTTTATTCATAATAACGAGCGATAAATGAAACATTACTGACCTATTCACATAATATTGGAAGAAGTTTAAAGAGACTAGCAAAGATCAATATGCTCACGCTGCTCTTAATTCGTAAAAAAATACATAAAATCATTACATGTTGTCATTCACAGAATCGTTTGTGCGCTACGACTGGGGACCGAAAGAAAATATGGAGCGTTATGGCCAGACTTATCCTCCGCAATACAATCTTACACGAGTTACAGCCCCCGTGGTTTTATTCTGGGGGGATAATGATTGGTTAGCAGACCCAAGAGTAAAGACGCATTTTGTTGCTTCTTGTCTCGCATGATTTTTTACATCAAACAATGTTCAACGTGTTTAAGATCTCTGCATTATTTTCTTAGCTACTGACGTCATAATAGTCATTTTTTATAGGACGTTGCTTGGCTTGCAGCTAACTTGGGCAATTTGGTGAAAAGTATCCGCGTAAGCCTTAAGTCGTGGAACCACTTGGATTTTTTATGGGCCAAAAACGTGGACAAATTATTAAACAACCAAGTTATAGAATATATCGAAAAATACCAGTAAGCTTAGCACGGCGATCAACATTGGGTTTCCGAGAACTAAAATTGGACATGCAAATGGGCTATTTCATTCGATATTGAAATCGCAAAAGAAATTCGAAGTTCGCGATTGTGAATGTGATATTTGTTTCTTTTCGTTTCAACGGTACTAGTTCGAAATATTTTATTTTTAGGTCGTGAGAAAAAGAGACAGGCTCGAAATTATTGTGAAAATGTGTTGTATGTTACTATGCGCCTGTAAAGTATTCTACCGAATGTGCTTAAGTTGATCGTGTTATGTGCTGTTCGAGTTGAGAATAATATTTGGCAAAATCAATAAGCATGTTTTAAAAATAAACATCTTGAATCAAGCTTGACGTTGATCTTTTATCTATTAAATGTTCTTTGCGTTTTGGGAAAATTTCTGGGTTCAAAGTATTTCCGGGTTCGTTATCACTCAACAGAGGTCAGACGATGGGAAAAACTGGGAATCGAACATCTTTGCGTGTTTTCTGATAAGAAAAATTAATCAATATGATATAAAAAGCCTAAAACCGGTAAATCGTCTAGTAGAAGGTGTGTTACGGAGACGCAGTTTAGTAGCTTTTGGTTTTGGCCCATGAGAAAATGAGAAATTTTGTGTTAATAGCTGCACTGTGTGCAACAATATGCAACGCTCTTCCAGCGATAAATGACAGCAGTGTGGAAGACACTATGCCTACGGTAAAGAGAGACAAATAAGCTAAATACAAAACTATACAGTAAATCAGACATCGGATTAAATCGCTTTTAGTGAATGTTCTTTGGGAACTTTAAAAAAATTTAATTCCCTTTTTCAGCCAGAGTTGATCGAACACCGAGGGTATCCAGCCGAGACACACGAAGTAATCACGGAAGACGGGTGAGTTGGAAGCACTTGCCTAATAATGCTGCTGTACTGCACATTAATGGCCGACCTACTTCAATTCTAAAACAGAATCCTGTGTTGTGCAAACGATACATTATTTAGAGGCAAATTATTTAAAAACCTTTGTCACACGAATCGCTGTTCGATAAAGCTCATTAAGAAACAATTCGTTTCGAGATAGGAACTCAACTGTGTTTTTGAAGATATTCAAGTACTAATAGTTATCAAGAGTCTAACTCTTTGAATCTGGCCATGAATAATTTTACTTTTCTGTAAAGGATATCTTATTGTTAAATCTATCTTCAGATATATTCTTACCATTCACCGTATTCCGAACCCAGGCAAGCCGGTTGCCTTTATCCAACATGGCCTTCTCTGCTCCTCCGCGGATTTCTTAGTGAACGCCAACGAGAAAGCTCTTGGTACGAAACAGTTTTGTTTTCTTCAAAAGTCCTTTGTGTTCATTTTCTTGCGTATGTTCTTTATCCTGTATAACGAAACTTTCGTTAGGTTTTGCACTATGGGATGCCGGTTACGATATTTGGTTAGGAAACTTCCGAGGCAATACCTACAACTTGCGCCACGTTTCATTCCCCACCAACAGCTCTGATTTTTGGAAATTCAGGTAAATAAGTACAATAATTCTTTCTAAAAATATACAGCGTAATATTTCAATAGCTGGGACGAAATGGGACGTTACGATCTTCCTGCGATGTTGAACTATGTGTTGGCAACAACCGGTGAGGCGCAACTCAATTACGTCGGTCATTCTATGGGTACTACGACATTCTTTGTTGCTATGGAACTTCATCCGGAGTTAAATGACAAGATCAAGATCATGATTGGCCTTGGTCCAGTTGCTACTGTTGCTAATATGAAAAGTCCGATTAGAGTAATTGCTCCTTACGCAAGAGAAATCGAGGTACATCCCCACTGTGTTATCATTTTGACAAAACCATCCTCTCAACATAAAATTTTCGTTTGTGAATTGACAGTGGATTGCTGAATACCTCGGTATTTACGAGTTCTTACCGAGCGACGAATTCTTCCATTTGGCAGGGGAGACGGTTTGCAGAGAAACAAGTCCACACAACGAAGTGTGCAGCAACATTCTGTTTCTAATTGCCGGCTACGACTCTCCCGAATTAGATCCCGTAATTACTCGATAACTTTGAAGATAAGACCTATAAATTTCTAATATTATCTAATAGGAGCTGCTTCCCATCATTCTTGGTCACACCCCTGCTGGTACCTCGACTCGTACCGTGGTTCACTATGCACAGGAATACAATGACCGTAAGTCTGAGTGTTCGTAACTCTTATAACGAGTTTCCACCAACGAGTTGTTCAAGTCGTGCGAGTACGAGTAGCACAACTTGTCAATGGAAACTCGACATTACTTCTTTAAACTTCCACAGTAGACACATATTAATCAGTAAAATGTATTTAGAGAGTTATGCTTGGTACGACTTTGGTATCATTGGCAATTACGAACATTATGACCAACGTAATCAGCCACTTTACCATGCTGATCAAGTAAAAGCTCCTGTTGTACTCTTGTGGGCTCAGAACGATTACTTGGCAGTACCTGAGGTAAGGCGATATTTTTTTCACAATTTATATCAACTTTACTCTACATACCAATACTAAAATAATAACACACTTCGTTAAAACTGTAGGACGTGGCGTGGTTAGCAGCACAGTTGCCCAACTTACAAGGCTATGAACGCGTTGGTACCGATTTGTTCAACCATTTAGATTTTCTCTGGGCTATAGATGCCGATATCTATGTCGTCCAGCCCGTTCTGCGATACCTGGCAACTGTCAATCCTTAAACTCGAAACCAAAATGTATACTAATATCTGCCATATTTAACAGTACAATAAACTCTCAATGTTACACCAACTTACTTTTCACGTGTAAGATACGAAGTGAGCAAAACATTCTTACATCTTAGAGTTGTCTCGATGGGTTAACAGAAAGAGGATATTATGCAATTAGTTTTATAATCTAGACTACATTACGCAATGTACTGTACATGACACCACACAGAGCTAACGCTCCCATCAGACCGTCAAATGGAGTATCGCCCCCTTTTAGATTATTAATTCAAAAGAGTAGGAAACAGAATACGGTTACAGTTACTATGCTTGCAGGATAATTGGACGGCACGTGCTATTCGAAATGTGTAAGACCGATCTTGATCCAAGACTTAATCGAGTTTTACAGAGTGCGTTTTTGCAAGCAAGGATACGATAGCAGCGCTCCTTAATATAGTGGTCAGATTGTACACTTCTGGGAGACCTCTCTATGTAGCAGTCTAAGAGCGGATATACAGTAAAGTAAACACAGCGTGGAGACCGAGCCGTAACTTACAGTGAAAAAATAAATAAAAAATAACTAGAAATGGACCTTTTGGGTTCTATTTTAAGCTCTATGAGTAAGCCACCAACACTGGATGAAGAGAAAAAGAAAGCTGCCAAAAGTAAGCCTAAAAATTATTTTGTCGAGAGTCGATCATGCTCCATTGTGTTTGTCCTATCTTAGAACAACAAGAGGCCATAAAGCAACAGCAGGATAAAGAACGCGCCAAACTAAAAGTTTTCCGTACAGATGTAACGTATACCACGAGAGAAACCTTAGTTATTTATTGACATGTGATTTTAAAGGTCGAGAAGACGCTAGAAGAATTCTTGCAGGAAGAACTTCAGCAAAAACACGTTTTCGACCCTATGGACAAAGTCCGGCGAAGCATAATGTAATATTTTTCGACCTATCTTTGAGTTAACTAACCAAGTGCCTGATTTGTAGTCACGACGCAGCTGAAATCGCTGGTTTATCTGTCTATTCATTCGGTCAAGAAGACGTAGATCGCCATTGCGTCGTTTACAAGAAAGAATTTGTTCCTTGCGCTGAAGAATTAAACGCGTTAAGACGAGGAGACATTTGGGATCCTGAGAAAGCAAAAGTTGAAGCAGCTGAAGTAGTTAAATTTCATTTTTACAAGGAAAAAAAGGGAGTTTAACGCAATATATCATTTACGCAGTTAATATTCGACACACCGTATCCTAGTTTTCAAGCCTACTTAAACATAAAATATTTCATGCCCCGTTCTTCTTCTCTACGTCTAGATTTTAGTAATTGACATAGAAGTTAAAAGTGACAAACCAGGAAACAAGACCGTGTAACAAAGGGTTACGTGGGAAAAAAAGCTGAGAAATTACAAGATGGGAAAAGAAAGAAACGAAGCAGAGAATACTAAAATTTACCTTGTACCATTCTAGAGAGCACTGGACGAAGCTAAAGAAGCTTTAGAAAGAAAGAGAAAGGCCCCGGAAGTCCAACCTACGTCAAACTACTTAAGTAAATATGAGCATTTGATTGGCAAAGAAACTGCTAAGGATGCTGCCCGCAAAACTGAAGTCAAAAAGCAATACGGCAATGGTAATTTAAACTAAACTTTAGCTTGTAAGTTACTAAACTTCAATTAATAGTTCCTAGTGCCAATAAGAAGGATCAACGCTCAATTGAACAAACCTTGGCCGACATTCGTGCCAAAAAAAAGCTCAAAACCACCCACCAAGAAAATCAGCCTTCTTAGTTGTTGTTTTTTTTCAACGTCTGTACTATTGAATTTTTTTTACTTTTTTTGCTTTCAATTCGACACGAAAAACATGTACAGTAGGAATAAATATTTTTAATCCAAGATTGAAAAATTTGTTCACTGAGATCACAACAAATTCAAGAGTTCTGGTATGCACGAGACATTTGTTTTCCTTCACGAGAGTGACTTTAACATCTCTTTTCAAGAAATGAAAATGACAATATTAGTTTAATTTTTTGCTACAGTATTTACGTCAGCGAAGTATGGATGCGCCATAGCATCTTCTGCGGACATCCGTAGTGCAGGATTGCAAACCAACAGTTTCTTTAAAAAGAAAGTTTAAAAATTTAAAGTAAGTACACTTTTGGGCTAAATCAAAATGTAGGAAGTTATAGGAAAAAATAAAGGTTTTACATATTCCATAAAAGGGGCGAAAACATTCTTACCTGTAATAATTCTTTACCTTTCGGTGACAATTTCGGTACGATTTGACTCCAATTTAAGTTGGGCGGGTAAAGAGGGAACGGTTTGTAATCCGGCAAAAGCGTGACATCACGCCAGGTTTCTTCAGTAGGCGTGCCTAGCAATTTAAAAATTCGTTTCAGTTGATCTTCAACGTCGCTGCCAGGGAAAAGTGGTCTTCCAGCATTCGCTAATTCTGTAACAAAAATATAACGCGTAAAATTAAAGGCCCAGGATCAACAAAAGCATCTGCAGTTAGCGAATTCAGAAGAGAAGAGAAATATTTTTTACCCGCGAAAATGCAACCAGCCGACCACATGTCAATAGACGTTGTGTACAACTTGGCACCAAAGAGGACATCCGGTGGGCGATACCATAAAGTGACAACTTCTGCGGAATAGCACCGTACTGGGATACCAAACGCTCTGGCCAAACCAAAATCCGCTAGTTTGAGTTCACCATTCTATTCGACATAACTTTTAAGAGACTTAGCACATTTTTCCCCTTTTTACTTTGTTGATAAGCAGGTTTTGAGGTTTTAGATCACGATGGAGAACGTTTCGACTGTGGCAAAAGGCTAAGCCTCTTAGCAGTTGAAACCTAAACGAAATCTTCGTAGATTTGAAGGGTCAAAGTTAATTTAAAAATCCTATTTTACATGAAAGAGCGCACTCGATCAGGGTCAATTTCGCCATTGAGACTATCAAAGTATTTTTTTAAATCTTGGTCGCAATGCTCAAAGACTAGAGTTAGTTTTTTGTCACTGTGAAGAACATCATAAAGGCGAACGATGTTTTTGTGCTTCAGCTCTTTCAGGAGGCAAATTTCCCTAAGCGCAGATGATGGAACTCCCTGTTACAAAAAAAAAAAAAAAAAAAAAAAAAAATTAAACGAAAACACTGACGCACTATGTGCACCAATACGTCTTACTTCGTCGTCATCGTCCAAACGAACGCGTTTTAATGCGACAATTTCGTGACTCTCACGGTTCTTGGCTTTAAAAACTGTTCCATACGTTCCTAAAATAAACGTATATGATCAAAGCAGCTCTTAAACAAGGTTCCCCCAAAAAAATACCTTCTCCAATTTTTTCTAACTTTTCGTACTTCTGCATTCTATATTTTTCCACGGATAACTCTCTCAATTTCAACTTTACACTCTTCTTGGTTGTTGTTTACGAAGGTCAGGCTTCCCAAGCCTTTTCCAAGAAGGCAGGGCTATGTAAAACAAGCCCAACCCTAGCCCCACAGAGCCTCTTATTACGACAGTACACGGATTTAAGAAGCTTGGACTTTGACAAGACAGAGCCCCTCACAACGTACGGCTTGGGACCGTCCTTGCAAGCTTGGGACTACAGCCATACGAAGAAAAAGTGACGCTTCTGCAAACCGCTGTTCCCTCTGCATCGGGCTTTACGTTTCATCGTCATACTGCACGTGAAGTAAACATTGATCGGGAAAAGCAGGTTTGTGCTGTAAATATTGACTGTAAAAATTTCAGACTTTGTTTTGTCCAAAACTCTGCTGCTCTATACTACTAAAGGAAATTAAATCGTGGTTTTGTAAGAGTGAATAATTATTAAGGTACCCAAGATACACAAATTAAGTGTCCGCAATGAGTTCTCATGGCGGTTTTCGAGGTGGAGGCCGCGGCAGGGGAATAAGTTTCAATCTCCAAGGGGTGAAAAAGGACATACGAGGTGTTAGTATCCCTCCACCGCCCGAAAAAGGTGTAAGCAAGCATGGGTATTCCACTCTAACCGCAATTAGTCAAGCTGCGATGGCAACTTCATGGAGTGCACAGAATAAACAACGCGGCAAGACAGAAGACGACTATTTTAATGAAGATGATGATGACCCTTCCGCAAATCAGCCACCGTTAGCTTATCAACCTGCTCCAGGGAGCCCTGGTGGAGAATTCGATTCTGATTCAGACGATCCTCTTGACGCGTTTATGGCCGACATTGAGAAAGAAGCTAAGGCGAGTGTGACTAAAAAGCAGAATGTCGGCAGCCAAAAAGGCCAAAAAGACCTGAAGGGTGTACGTGATGATATTGAAGACGAAGATGATGAAGAATCGTACTACCGGTAAAATACGAGCTCATTGTACCGTTGCTCTGATCTTCTATCTTTTAAATTTTGAGTCATTTGAAGATTGTTAAGTAACTCATATTAGTTATCTAAAGAACAAGTTGGAAAAATGAGGCCTTGATAAACAGTCGTTTGTCAAGTATTTTGTTGGAAATTTTTAATGACTAAGAAAATAAATAATGACTTGCTATTTTTGTGCAGATTCATTGCCGAAAATCCACAGGGTTCCGCTCAAGATGATTCGGATATTGAATTAGAGTACGACGAAGACGGGAATCCCATTGCTCCACCCAAATCAAAGCACATCGATCCTTTACTGCCCATAGACCACTCCAGCATAACTTATGCGGAATTCTGCAAAAATTTTTACGTGGAGCACAGTGACATTGCTGCATTAGACGCGGCGAAAGTGGACGAATTACGCAAAACGTCTGGAATTAAAGTGACAGGCGTCGCGCCGCCCAAACTGGTCACTAGTTTTGCGCATTTTGGACTGGATGAAGGATTAATGAAGTCAATTCGCAAGTTAGAATATACGCAACCTACGCCTATTCAAGTAAACTTCAGTTCTCAAACTCAATAGATTATTTGTTTTCTATATTTTAGAGTACAAGTTATCTTTTTATTGACTTGTTTCATTAAGGCGCAAGCGGTGCCAGCAGCATTGTCGGGACGTGATGTATTGGGTTTGGCCAAAACCGGTAGTGGCAAAACGGCTGCGTTTCTGTGGCCTATGCTTACCCACATTATGGATCAGCCGAGTTTGAAGCCTGGGGAAGGACCAATAGGTCTGATCTTAGCGCCTACAAGAGAATTGGCTCAACAAATTTACAACGAAGCCAAAAAATTTGGCAAAGTGTACAACTTACGAGTAGTCTGCTGCTACGGTGGTGGGTCGAAATGGGAGCAGTGCAAAGCGTTGGAAGAAGGTGCGGAAATTGTCGTTGCGACGCCAGGACGAATGATTGATGTTATAAAAGCCAAAGCCACAAATTTGCTGCGAACAACGTTCTTAGTCTTGGATGAAGCAGATCGCATGTTCGATATGGGCTTCGGTAGAATTTCAGTTTCGTGCTCGAATTTTGTTTAATTTTTATGTATAGAGCCACAAGTGCGATCGATTTGCAATCACGTCCGACCAGACCGACAAACTTTGCTATTTAGCGCAACTTTCAAGAAAAAGGTGGAAAGATTAGCCCGGGATGTCTTGAGAGATCCTATTCGCATTGTTCAGGTGTGTTGTTGTGATTCTTTTGTGACAAATTCCTTATTTTTGCGGTTTTAAGTTTAGTTTTTTCTTTTATTTTTCGTTGGAGGAGCATTTATTTTAATTTGACTTTGTTAATTGACGATTTTAAATTCAAGTTGTTATGATTTTTTATTAGGGAGATGTAGGAGAAGCGAATGCTGACGTCACACAAGTCGTTACGATGTTTCCTACTCCACAAGCCAAATTTGTGTGGTTGTATGGCCGGTTAGTAGAGCTCTGTGCTGCTGGGTCAGTTTTGATCTTCGTAACCAAGAAAGTAAGACTAACTTTCGAGTGCGAAAAGGAATTTGAAGTATAAAAAAAATCCGTGATTCCGGTAGGCAAATGCCGAAGAGCTTTGCGCAAATCTCAAAGCGCGGGAGTACCCTGCATTGTTACTCCATGGTGATATGGATCAAGCCGAACGAAACAAAGTCATCACAGCGTTTAAGAAACGAGAATCTGATATCCTTGTTGCAACAGATGTCGCAGGTTTATTTAATGCATTAAATCTTTATGTCATTAAGAAAATTACCGTTTCGAACAGCGCGCGGTTTGGATATCCCCCACATTCGCACCGTGATCAATTACGATGTCGCACGAGACATTGACACGCACACACATCGCATCGGTCGAACGGGTACGCGAAAAACAGCTTGAATTAGAAAGAAAGGCATAAAAAATTGTTTTTATGAAGGTCGAGCTGGTCAAAAAGGAACGGCTTACACGCTCGTTATGCCCAGTGACAAAGAATTCGCAGGACATTTGGTCCGGAATTTAGAAGGAGCTAATCAAGAAGTACCTAAAGAACTGATGGACTTGGCCATGCAGGTATTGTTGTTGTGTTTTTGTACTCTCTTTATTAATAAATAACAATAATATACGACTTTGTTTCAGAGCGCGTGGTTTAGAAAGTCGAGGTTTTCTGGTGGCAAAGGAAGAGCACCTAATGTCGGAGGAAAAGGATTAGGGTATACGGGAAACGCCAACCCACAGTCAGCACAATCTTCGTCTTCCTCTTACGTAATTTTTCACAATTCCTCTTATAGTATTAAAATATAAATTTCGAAAATCACCAGGACGCAAATTCAGGGCAAGTTAAAAGTTTAGGCTCGGCTGTAGGATCATCAGGGCAGAGCCGATTAGCGACCCTTAAATCTGCGTATATGTCTCAGTACAAAAACATGGTAAGCGAATTCTTGTCTCTGTTCTTTTGGTTTTGTGGTCCATCACTACTTGTCATAAATTATTTCAGTTTTCTCCGTTGTTTAGTTTTCTATGTCGCCATTTTATTTCTTCCCTTTTATAGTTTTGTTCGGCATCGAGCACAGCTAATGCTGTTACTTCCAATAATACTGGCAGTACTTCTGCTCCGCCAGCGCCACCTACGGCGGGAACAGGATCCGATCGACCGCGAAAGAAAAGTCGTTGGGAATAATGGAGCATTTTTTAAATATAATTTTGTAAAGAATTGTTGTGTAACTCAACAGTGTTTGTCCTACAATACAGTACTAGGTACCGAACAATTCATAATATCACACTTATAAAACAGTGTCTGAATAAAATCAAACGGTGGGCATCACAAACTGGAACGTTGTGTTGTCTTTTTCACACTGGCAGCTAAAATATGAGAGAAACATCTCATTAGTAATATATATGAAGTGACGTAACTTTAGGATTGATCATACTAGTAATTTGGAAGAAGATGGGTAGACGAAGAAAAATGCGAGCTGGCACGCCGCTATCATACTTCCAATCAAACTTGGAACCTAGGGAAGAGATATAAAATTATTTCAAACTACCCACAGTTCATTTTTTAATAAAATCTGTTTCCAAACGAGGTACTTGAGCTTACGTGAAAGATTTGAGGTAAAAGATACGTGAGTTATTACCTGGACAAACGGGTCATGTATAGAAACCCCATACAGCCACCAAAGTCCGTTTACAACAGCGTTAGCTAAGATGAGATGAAAGGGCAAGTTTTCAGTGCTCTTTGAGCGTAAAACGTCTCCTAATGACGCTAAAGGAGCTGCACAGAAAACAAGGTTTGCTATGCAACACAGAAAACCCAATCTGTAGACAGCAGTTTCTCTTCGAGGTTCCCAAATGACGTAGGTGCAAGTTAGAACGATCGAAATCGTGACCATAGCCATTTGGCGTTGGAATAGCCCCTTTAAATTAAAGAAACAGAAATTACCGCATTTATAGGCGACTTTGCAGAATACGTTATTGTAAATAAACAAGGTAAATACTTTGGGAAAGGAATAGATGTAATAGACTGTGCAATAAATAAGCTGCAATAGCAATCCTACGCCGTTGACTACTTCCAAAGATAAGTCACGAAGGAACAAGCCATAGAGTAGCCATAAACTACAACTATAAACACAGAAAATCATTTAAAACACAATGTGTGAAGTATATTAGTTCATAGATCAAACCCTAATACACCGGCCAGGAATGGAACTCCTGATATTTGGCCCACACTTCGGTTCCTAAGAATCAGCCGACAAATGACCCTAACAAGTCAAGTTTATATAACAAGGTGAAATATAGTTTGAAGTTTTACGTATTTACATTCCAGTGAGGAATTGTATAATTGTGCTGACAGTGGCAGTAAAGCCAATGAGGTCTTTATAAAGTTCAAACATAATATTTTTTCCTTAAGTTGACTGTTCCAAAACATTTCTACACAGCGGTTTATGTCATAGTTTAGTTGTAACGTGAACGGTAGATTACGCTAGCTGCCTTGGCGCGCGCGAAGCCGGCGGAAGCAAGACCCGCATGGTTATCCCAACAATGATGTAACATCTGTTTTCGAAACTGTTATAATATTGCCTTTATTTTTTTATACAAACCTTTTGCAATAATAGAGGGACATAAGTAGCCAAGATAAGCGAATGGCTTCAAGAAAAATCTGCACACCAGTGTGCTCAAGAAAAACAACAACAGAAGCCGACAAAACGGAAACCTTATAATCTCGAGTTCGTTTTTAACCTTGTAAATCTTTTTGGTTGATATGTTTGTTATTTAAGTTATTTTTGTTCTTCCCTTGACTGTATATAACAGTTTTACCGCAATAGGCGAAAGCCTACGCGGTCAGTCAATAAAAAAAAAAAAAAAAAAAAAAAAAAAAAAAAAA
>JAGQDJ010000232.1:12341-66277 GCA_022885665.1 Triops longicaudatus | reverse complement strand
AATAAAAAAAAAAAAAAAAAAAAAAAAAAAAAAAAAAAAAACTTGTAAATCGTTCCGAACCATTACGCGAAGAGCAATAATCTCCTTAATGTTGCAATATTCATAATCGAAGGATAAGGACACCCAGGTCCGTACCCAGGATTTTCGTTCGGAGGGATTTTCTGAGGTTATGGGAGGGTTTTCATAAGCAATTTTTTTGGACATTTGAGTTTTCTCCTGTCTTCACCCTTATAAAACAACAATTCCTGGGGGAGCGAGATTGAACCCTCTACCCCTTGGAAACTGTCTTGAGGACGTCACATTTTAAATGGTGCAGACCATTTAAAAGAATCTGTCCAACGTTTTTTCGTAAAGATAAAGTTTTGATGAGTAATTTATCGTGCACAACATCGGTAAATTTTGCTAATATTAATTCATACAGTAGAACTTCGATACTCCCAACCTTTCTTGACCGAAGTGTTTTTGATAAGCCAGGTAGTTAACAAAATCAAATTCACGTGCTGACTACATGAAAAAGAATTTTTTAGATGTTCTTAGCGATTAGAAATTTTAAGAGGTTACAGATATTGAACTATTTTGGAAATATTCGAAATTTCCAGAAATATTAGGAAAACATCCAATTACAATTATTCCGGCATGGTTCCGTCCGATTGTCTGAAGTTTTAGTACCAAAATTATTCTGGTTCTTCTAGAAAGCAAAAGGAGTTTAAGAGACACAAAGCTTAGTGGCGCTGGCCGTTAAAAATTCCGTATCGACCGCCGACAAGCAAGTCTACTTGTGCCGTTATAGGGAGTTTGGTTAGCCTCTAAAACTATTGGCAAATAGACCGGGATTGTGTGTACAGTTTAGTCCGACAAGGAGGTAATGTCTTCGCAGAAAATCTGTACGAGGTAGCTAAGAAAGCAGGAACTAACTAGAACGTCATTGTATTTTTTTATTTACTTATTTTTTTTGGCACCTTTGATTTTGCAGACTGTTGACTCCAAAACTGCAATCTCAAAGGAAAAGCCTCAGGATAGGCTAGGTCAATATACCCTGCCTTCGATGACTTACAAAAAAAAATTCGCATGGGACGAAAGCCAGAATACAGAAGTGTAGTTGTCATTCATAGCTGTTCTTCGAATAGCCTACAATATGTTATCGTGGAAAATGTCTTTGCACAAAAACCACCATGAAAAAAAAATACTCATACGATTTGTTAAAGCATATTTTCTATAAAGTAGCAGACAACGTGAGGTATTTGAAAGAATGTTCTGCTAAATTGAAAACTTTTAAGAACTCGAAATACTATGGCATGCAAGAATCCATGATAATAACTTCCGAAAAGGCTTACTACTGCTTTAAAAGTTGGTGAGTAGTTTACATTTCTTAATTCTTAGAATCTTAAGAAGGCTGTCTTACAGTATTTAAGAACAACATGATTCAGATCACGATGACTAGGCAAATACAAATACTCCAGCAATACAATGGGACGGCGTATGGATTAATGTAAACGCACGTTTACTGAAGAAACGGAGAAAATAGACGGAACTCTGACCTGGGAGTGATTACTGAAGTGAATTCTTCAATGTTCATTCACGTGTACCAGTGATAACAAGTCACTATGGAAGAGAAAACTAAATCTAGAGTGGAAAATCCTGTGCTGAAAGCGAACATTTTTTCACGGCTGTTCTACTGGTAACGTAAATAAACAAAAATATTAAGGCCCCGCCATACACAACTTTCAGAGTTTTTTTTTACAGACAAGACATCGCTTCCTTTGTAGAGGGAAGGTCTGCTAGTGAACTAAGAGTAGAGGGTGAATGAAGTCAAACAGTAACTCTGGATAGAGGCACATCCCAGTATTGTCAAACAAAACCTTACATTTTCATACACGATATTACAAAAAGTACCTGGCCCGATTTTGCTCTTTTAAGTACCTTTAAATTTAGAAAAATCAGACCCAGTGCACCAGTTTGCCCGATTTGTTTCCCTATTAATGAAAAGCAGCAAAAACTTAGAAATTTATTAAAGCTTTTTTAATTAAAACTCAAATTGGTGCATTAGAAATCTTCAATAGCAACATTACTGTCAAAACAGTTTTCTTTTAGTATTTTCAGGCCGTTATTATAGATTGATGTCGAAAAATTCCCCTGCTATTTTCCCATACGGGGTTTGTGTATCCCGGACGGCATTAAAGCCCCCAATCAACAGCGTAAAAATGGGAATTCGCAAACTTCTGAATATCAATATTATTAGTATTCAAATCTCTCGTAAGAATCGCTATGTATTAATTGTTTTTGTCATTATTTTTTTTTAAATTTAAATTATAGTAACTTTTAGAAAGTATTGCGAACTTATGGAATATTCAAACGCACAAAGCTGTTGAGTGTTTGATTATTTACTGATTTAATTTAAGAATTCTAAGAACTTAGAGATAAGTGCATAAAAATAGAATAAAATTAACAAAAAGCCAATAGCGGTTAAGAAATTTGGCATTTCGGCTTCCTTGCACTACGGAATTCAGAGATTTGTGAGGTTAGGGTGATTTATTGTTGAAATGTATCTTTCGATTATAATTACTTTATTTTTTTTAGCTTTCTTTGGAACAAAAATTTACTTTAATGATTACCATCATTTTTTAATATACCTACGAAAGCTTGTCAAAAACTGAGGTTAATTCGTTTAATTGTATTCATGAGAAATTTTCGTTCATTTAGTTGGATCCATCCACTGCTACTGACTGGCTTCAAGAGGAATGTAGAATTTGATGATTTGTATGAGACGTTGCCTAGTGACAAAGCTGACGTGCTCTACGGTAAACTTCACGCAGCATGGGGAAAAGAATTAGATGACGCGAAAGAGGAAGACAGGAAACCTCAACTCATACGAGCGCTCATTCGAGCCCATGGAAAGCAATACATACTTTGCGGATTTTTCTCGCTTTTCGAAGAATGCGTTATCCAGTAAAACATTGGAAGTCTTCGTACCGTTTAATATTGATCTAGTGTTTGATCTATCACAGTATAGCCCAGCCTCTTATGTTGGGACAATTGCTCAAATATTTCAAGGGCGAAGGGTCCATTGAAAAATGGGAAGCGTTATGCTACGCAGCCGGTATTAATTGTTGCCTGGCCTACACAGCTATTGCTCATCACACCCATTTTCAAATATTGATTCACTGTGGAATGAAAGCCAGAGTTGCGTGCACGTCTCTGGTTTATAACAAGGTGAGTTTTAGACTATTTACTAACTAACTCTCAAATAGAAACTATCCAAACTGAACGCTTAATTTGACAGGCTCTTAAGTTAAGTACCGGTGCATTGGCCAAAGCTACTATCGGTCAGATGGTGAATCTCATTTCGAATGATTTAAATCGTTTTGATTACGGGACTTTCGCTTTACATTACTTATGGGTGGGACCCATTCAAACAATAATTATCCTGGCCATCTTACTAAACGTGCTAGGACCATCTTCCTTGGCTGGATTAGTGCTACTTATCATCTATATCCCCTTCCAAGGTAGGAATTTAGGAAGTTATGGTGAAAACACTATTAATGTGAACAAAAGAAATAACTCAAATGCGGTATAGCTTTTATTGGAAAAATATTCCTAAAAATCCGTTCCAAAACGGCCATTCGGACCGACGGTCGTGTTCGTTTGATGAACGAGATCGTAACCGGCATACGGGTTATTAAAATGTACGCGTGGGAGTTCGCATTCGCGAAATTTGTAGAAGAAAAGCGCAAGTAAATTCAAAGGCGTATTGTTTAAAGGAGAAAGGAGTAAAGATACATTTGTTTACAAGGGAGGAGATATCAGTTATTAAAAGAAGGGCATTGTTTAACACACTTAATCAAAGTCTATTCCAAACGTCAATGAAAATTGTGCTACTGGCAACTTTCACGTCGTATGTGCTTACAGGGAACATCATGAAAGCTGACACTGTAGGTATCTCTGCCTTGTTATATGTAACTAGGTGTAATTCTCCAAACTTCACAGGTTTTCGTTGCTCTGGCACTGTTCAACAATCTACGAATCACGATGATCATGCTTTTCCCAGTTGGTATTTCGCAATTCGCGGAGTTGGTGGTTTCGTTAAAAAGACTACAGGTTAAGGTTTTAATTTTTTTTTTTCCTTCTGTTCATTAAATTTCTCACTTTTGAAACCCGTACGATATAGGATTTCTTGCTATTGGAAGAGAAGCAAAATGCCATCAAACCTGAAAGCACAGAAAAATCTTCGGATGAATCACGAAGAATTGAGTTAAATCATGTAACAGCCAAGTGGAACGAAGAAAACCATAACCCTGTCTTGAAAGACGTTTCATTCACAGCAGATTATGGCAAGTTACTGGCAATCATTGGCACTGTTGGTTGCGGCAAAGTAAGTAATTTCATATGCACTGGTACTACGAGTCACTAAAGAATACGTTTCCCTAATCAAAGTCATCATTGCTGCAAGTCATACTCCGTGAGCTACCTTTATCGGCTGGGACAGTTATAACGCAAGGAAGGATAGCTTACGCTGCCCAAGAACCGTGGATTTTCTCTGGGTCCATTAAAGACAATATACTGTGTGGTCAAAAATACAACCATGCCAGGTACCGACAAGTCATCAGAGCATGTGCGCTCGATAAGGACCTGACACTGTTTCCACACGGTGATGCTACTCAAGTAGGAGAAAAAGGCGTAGCTTTATCAGGAGGCCAGAAAGCCAGGGTCAATTTGGCTCGGTAAGTCGAAACCGTACATCCGGATATACATTTTACGAGCACTGTACAGGGCATTGTATGTCGAGGCTGATATTTACTTGCTGGATGATCCACTGTCTGCCGTAGATGTCCACGTAGGGAAGCATTTGTTCGATCAAAGCATTGTCCAGTTTCTGCGTGGGAAAATTCGGATACTCGTAACGCACCAATTGCAGCACCTTCAGGATGCTGACAAAATTGTACTGCTTAAAGACGTAAGGAAGGATTTAAAGTCAATGAAGTTTTTCACACAGGAGTCAAATTTACTG
This sequence comes from Triops longicaudatus, assembly GCA_022885665.1. NCBI lineage: Eukaryota > Metazoa > Arthropoda > Branchiopoda > Notostraca > Triopsidae > Triops > Triops longicaudatus. Next base: position 61,272 of record JAGQDJ010000232.1, on the reverse strand, counting down.
TCATTAGACTTACTTGCAATCAAGCTCATTTTATACTTAATTATACTTAATGAAAGACAACAAATTTTCGAATCTAGGGCGCTATTGATAAGATCGGCTCATATTCCGAACTTATCGATCAAGGCGCTGATTTGGCGCAATTGATCCCACGATCACAAGACGAGGAAGAACTACCAGAAGACGAAGTATTATTACATGGTCGAAATTCCCGCTCTCCCTCTCAAATTTCGAAAAGATCACGTACTAGTATTGCTGAAACCAAGAAGTCGCAAGTAAAACAAACCCATCTTATGCGAATTAATAGTTAATACCGATAAGTCTTAAGGTACCGACACCCGAAGCTTCCAAAGAAACTACAGCTATAGGAAACGTAACGAAGAAAACCTATTGGGCCTATTTTAGGACTGGTTCGAATTCAATGCTATTGGGGTTTATAGTTTTTGTGAATATCTTAAGCCAAATATCCTACAATGGTGTCGATTACTGGCTAAGTTACTGGTCGTAGATCAACTTACTCAAAACTTTCAATACTACAACTACTCATTTAATTGTAGGACGAACTCCGAGGAGAAGATGTATAACCTCGTCACTCACAATTCCAGCGACCACCTTAAGTCGGCATATGTTTTTGATTCAAATCAAGGGATTTATGTGTACGCCATCTTAGTACTCGCAGTTTTTGTACTGACCTTTGCACGCACGTACCTTGTACTTGGTAGCTGCATTCGCTCCTCTCAAAAATTACATGATAACATGTTCACTCGTCTGATTCGAACACCAATTCGTTTTTTCGACACCAATTCAGTCGGTAGCTAATATACTTAAATTTGTACAGAAAAAGTATGTAATTATATCTTCCCTTTCTTTTTATAGGTCGCGTATTGAATAGATTCACAAAAGATATGGGAATTGCGGACGAATTGCTTCCGTTCACTATTGAAGAAGCATTGACTGTAAGAGATTTTATTGCTGAACGTATTTTCTTACATTTTGCCATGTTTAGTTAACTCTTACGCAAGTGGGATCAATTACCTTAGTTGGAATTATCAATCCATGGCTTTTTCTTCCTATTGTAATGGTGGGCTGTGTATTTGTCGCACTGCAGAAATTTTACTTAGCCACTGCCCGTGACATCAAACGGATTGAAAGCAACAGTAATAGCTATAACTTGATTGTTTTACGGCTCTTTTATAATAGTTCTTTATTGCAGCGCGATCCCCAGTTTTTGCTCATTTGTCTACAACCTTAGTTGGAGTGACGACAATACGCGCTCATGGAATAGAGCCCATCTTCCGTGAGGAATTTTACAACACCGTTAACAACCACTCCTCTGCTTGGTATCTATACTTATGTACCTCACGATGGCTAGGGGTGTGGCTGGAAAGCTCCGGCTTAGTCTATTTATCATGCGTTACATTTGGAGTATTGGCACTAGAAAATTGTAAGATGTGTTTTTGTAAGGCAACACAATTTTCCTAATTATAATTGAACACAGCTATAAGCGGGTCTGACGCGGGCTTAATTATTTCTTCGTCGTTATCGGTGGGATTGCTGCTACAACGGGCTGTGCGCCAACTGGCTGAAGTTGAGAATATGATGACAGCGGTTGAGCGCCTTCTCGAATACACCAAGTTACCTGCAGAGGCTTCAGTTGAGTCGTCAGGTAAGAGGCAACCATCTGTCCAATTATGAGAAATCAGATATTGTAACAATTCTTAAAATTACTAACAACTCAATGTTAATTGAAGCACTGAACCAAACTGAAGAGACTAAATCAATATTTAGAATGCTTAGATCAGATAGTGGAGACAAAATGGCCTTCTAGGGGTGAAATTGAATTCCGCAATGTCTTTCTCCGTTATGATCCTAGCGAGCCTTTTGTCCTGAAAGGAATTACTTTCAAGTTAGAAGCTCGGCAAAAGGTACCTACTAATTCCCTCTAGGAGTAGCGACTTAAAATAATCTGAAGGTAGGAGTAGTTGGGCGGACAGGTGCCGGTAAATCTTCCATTATTGCTGCGTTATTCCGCATGGCCCAGCCGGAAGGTTCAATCTTCATCGATGGCGTTGATACTAAATTCGTGCCACTCGCTAAATTACGGTCCAGTATTTCGATTATTCCTCAAGACCCTGTGCTTTTTATCGGCACTTTGCGCAGAAATTTGGATCCTTTTGGTGACTACATGGATGACGCCCTATGGAAGACTTTAGAAGAAGTAATTCGGCGATTTCCCTTTTTGTTTATTCTACAGCCATTGTTTATACTAAGGTTAAACTGAAAGAAGTGGCGGCCAGTGTTCCGGAAGGTCTTGATATGCAGGTATCAGAGGGCGGCTCTAACTTTTCGGTTGGACAACGCCAGCTGATTTGCCTCGCCAGAGCTTTGCTGAAAGGCTCACGAATCCTTGTACTGGACGAAGCCACAGCTAGCGTGGATCACAGGCAATTTTAATACATTCAAAACTTTTTCAACCGTATAAGAATATTCCGCTTCTTTTTTAGAACCGACGCTTTCATTCAACAGACCATTCGTGAAAAATGTAATGATTGCACTGTTCTGACTATAGCGCACAGACTAAATACGATAATCGACTCTGATAAAATAATGGTACTGGACGCCGGTATTTTACAAGTAAACCATGGTCGAGATTGAATTCTACCAGAGTCGTATTAATTCTCGCTTAAAAGGAATTTGACCAGCCTTTAAAACTGTTGGAGAACAAACACGGATTACTTTACAGTTTGGTGCAACAAACTGGCAAAGCTTCCTCCGAATACTTGTACGAGGTGGCTAAAAAGGTAAAAATCGAGAGAACCAACGCTATATGGCTGCTGACATCTTTTTAACAGGCTGCGGAAACCAAACTTGAACCAGAGACGGAGGTTATTACAAGAGAGGGTGATTCGAAAGAGAAGTATCAAACTGACGGAAACAAATGTACAAAGTTGTAGATACCAAATAACTCCCCAGTTATTCGCGTTCTAATACACGTTCTTACGGCAACGAGCAAAGCTCACGCCGATGAAAAAAATAATACACGTTCTTCCTCGCGAGTTCGCTACAAACGTTTAATACTCTAGACAGTCATACATCACAGGATGAACTCAATTTTAGCAAAAGCTGACTCGTTGCTATACGACATAAGGTGATTTTCTGTTTGTTTGTTTCAATGCCACAACTAGATTCTGAACAAACGCAAAATGGCTTTAAGCTTTCCAAAGGAATATTCACTTAGCTTGCAAAAACTATAAAGACCGTTTAGGATCTTAAAAGCTTAAGTGTCATTCGAGCCATCGACAAGAAATATGTTTTCCTGTACTTACCGACTTCCATAGAAAAAAGAGCGATTGTATAAAACAACGCTTAGAAACTGGAAATTTCACTGGTCAACATTGAAAGTACACTTAGAAAATACAATAAAAAAAAAAAAAATACAGCTAATATGGAGCGATTAGTAGCCTACGCCGTAAGCTGATTTTCATACTCTGGACCCTCTTCTGAAAGCACGCATTGCAAAGTATTCAGGAACATTTCTGCACTTTCTGTTCAAATCATGTAGAAGTATCGTTCAAAATATCAGGTACCGAAGCAATATATCTTCTAAATTGTAAAGCAAAGTTTGCTTTTAATGCTCAAAAGCAACACGTAAAGCTTCTTCAATGGCTTCTTCGTATGCCAAGTTCAATTTCATGCTTCTAAAGCGCAAGGCTTCATGTCTTGGGAAGAAGGCATTGGCAAACAAGGGTGCTGACACTTTAATTATCGGTTTGAATGCCGTTATAGCAAAAAGAGCACCCCACGTAATTCCTAAAGCAAAGTTTACTAAAATCCATGCTTCTTTACAAAAATTACCTAGATCAATATATTCCCACGTAGGATGCTCTATGAGATTCAGGCAGTTTACGAACTGGCTAGTACTCCCAGCACGTTCTTGCATCCTTGTCAATATTTCCATAGCTTTCTTGACAATAGTCCACATGGCCCCACTACCCTTTACATTAGCACCAACAAACGTATAGTTCGCTGAAAACACGGAAAAATGGAACAATAGCGCAATGATCAACTTCAGCGATTAACGTTAATATGTTTAAGAAATAAACTATAATAATGATTATTAGTACAGCATATAATTACTTACGTCTTTTCTGCAGCAGCTCTTTTAACAAGCTCAGCTGAGAATTGATCTCTCTTGTTGACACCCAATCAACGTATGCCACTGCGAATATCGCGCACCCTAGACACAGATCAAGGGCTACGCTAAGGGCGTACGTCCTGAAATCTCCACAGCAGGTTTTTATCTTTAAGTAAAGTTCTTTTAGTGTCAAACAAAAGTGTGTTAACATCTGTAACAATCATTACCAAAGAGATACGGGGATTGACTGGGGTAAATTGATTGAAGTTCTTATCCCATTCAGCCATACGATGTGTGACATACAAGTTGTCAAAATCAGTCTGGTGTAAGTAGCGGCAAAGGTAGTAACAAGGCCTACATTGACACCATATTAATGCATGTTAATCATTGTTTTTTCCTAAATTAAACTTCTAACCCGATAATGAGGCAGAATGGTATCAACCACTGTATGACCAATAAAGTCGTGGATACAGCGTTTTCTATGACAGACCATTCTTCCTTGAATACACGGTGTAATTTCTGTGCGTACTCTCGCAGAAATTGCATGTCTTCGTCTTCAACCGTTAATGTCATATTAAGATCCATACGCAAATTAACAATCTGTCCGATTTTCGCCTTAAAACCAACCCATACTGAAAAATACAGATATTTAATTAACGGTACTGGCAGCTGGTGTACGTAACTAACGTTTCTGCAAGCCTGCAACGATTGTGTTTTTGATAATGGGTAGGGCTACGTTGACAACGCCGTTAATTATGTCGCAGAACGGCTCGGCAATATTGATGACTTGGCAAATAAACCACGACGCGAACACCATACAATCTTTTTTAACCTGCTTCAGGTGAAGCTTGCAATTGTCGTACAATCTCTCTTTAACGACGTTTGCGGAGTAGCCATGTCTAGATGCGTACGCTATTGTTTCATCATACCACTTTCCTGTACAGACCAAAATGCTGAATTACACTGTTACGTAACAGAAATATACGAGAAATTAGTGCTGGGGTGTCCAACCCTATCTTCAATTTGCCAGCGTTGGCGAACTGAAGGGACAATTTGGGAAATCGTCAATTTTGGAAATTAAAGTATTGGCTCCAGACTTTCAGTATTCAACCTTCTTTTAAGTTTAAAAGTTCCTTATTTGAGACTCGTAAAAAAAAATCACTAAACAAGTCAAATTCGGGTCTCTTTTTGCGGTTCAGTTTTCACAGAAGAAATGCAAGAATTTGTGTCCACATCTAATTGCGCACGGCCGACAAATTAGCTACGAAGCGGGTTGATCGAGTTGGAAAACACAAAAGTAGTTTCAGTTAATGGTAAATTTGTGTTAAACTCATTTTCTCTAGGTTTAGTAAAATAGATATTAGCGCTAGTTTCCAGTTGCAAACAAAAAAGAAGAGAAAAATCGTTTTAAGTAGTTGCAGAAAATAGCGCGATGTTAAATTATATTTTATGTGTTTTTCACGAAGTAATTTTACCAACGAGAAAGTCACGTAAGCTTACAATAATTTCCTAATTAATAAGTAAACACTTGTCGTTCTTTCTAGTGTTAGCGATTCGAAGAATTCTTTTAAGTTTTTGCCAAACTGTGATTCAAATTCGCCAACATGTTGGCGAACCTAGAGAAAGGGTGGACACCCCTTGATTGGTGCATACGTAAGGCATCGGTGCTGTTCTGTAACTGCTCGAAGCTGTGTGTTATCGCCTGAACTGACTGAAGGGCATACTCAACGTCTGTATCGTTCATAAAAGCTGCGCGTGTTTCCATTATATTTTTCTGAAACTCCACCGAAATGCAGGTTACCGACGTTGCTACATGTTCGGTGGTCGTGTGAAGATGTTTAAGAGGTCCGTAATATAACGACGTCACCAACAGTCCTAACATAAAAGTTCGCCCCTTCTGCGTGGCCAATTCCCCCAGGCAAAGGCAGCTAAGACATCTATATGTAACGTTCGGAGATTTCAGAACATTATTTGGTATCCCTCAGTAATAATTAAGATATGCTAATTTCTGCCCATTCTGAATCAATGGCGAGATGACAACACTTATTATTATGACGAATACGAAACGACAGGAGACCGACGCGAATGTTACTGTCAAGACTTTGAGCATTGTTACGCAATAAACAAGAAAAATGTGACTGAATCTTCGCCATTCTTATTGTCAAATCTGGTTCTAAGAGAAACCTTTTTTTAAATTAAACAAACTTAAGTAATATTATTTGACAAATATTTTTTGACATGGCTCCACTCAAAGAATCATATTTTTGAACAAATTTGATTAAAAAAGTTACTCTAGTTTTCTCATCTTTCTTTTTATAGCAGAGCTAGAAACTTTGAAAGTTATCTTAGGATTTTGAACTTACAAAGTTTCTAGACATCACCACGTTAGAAGGATTTAATAATGGTTTTTGTTGTAATACAGAAAGTTTTTATTTATTTTTTTTTAAATACACTTATTTGAAAAATTTTCGGCATATTGGCTTCCAAATCTCTTTTGCCTGACCACAGAACGGAAGATCTATAGCAAAGCTGAGGAGTCTTGGTACGCTGTGCGTGGTACGACCGTTGGTACCCACAGGAAACCAATCTACGGTTTCAGGCATCAAAACGTCCTTCTAGGACGAACCGGGTTTCATTCATGGAGTTTTGTAAAACAATTGAGTCGTTTCTGACTTCACTTATATCTTCCAACTTAGTTGGTTATGAGAACAAAAAATTCAAAAGAGTCAATCTGATTTCCAAGAATTCTACGTAAAGATATGTTGACTGTGAAGTTATTGTGTGCATTTACTCTTTTAAAACTGAAGAAAAATTCAAAAGGTCTGCGTTCAACTTAGTAAATTAAACGAGCGATTTTTTCCTGAGCGGGGAAGGGGGGGGAGGAGGGGAAACAAACTCAATTCAAACGTTCAAGCAATTGTTTGCAACTTAAAACCTTCATAAGTTAAACTTAAACGGGCACTTCCTACGTTATTGGCTATCCCATGCAAGTACATTCATATGCGTTGTATCAAACGTGTACAACACATCTCCATTTACGCAGTCGATCGGTTCCTTGAAAACACCAGATAAACGGAAGCACGTACACTGAGTCATGGTTATGCGTGTGTTAAATAGGGTATGTGTTCCGTGCTCTTAAAAAGTTTATTCTTATTGAGTTACAAAAATGTTCTAGCAAAAAAAAAAAAAAAAAAAAGAAAAAAAAAAAAAAAGAATTTAATTGTAAAAATATATAAGGGACACGATTATGTATGAACAGTTTTTAAGCTTTGATTAATATAAGTTTTTAAAAGAATAGGCCTATAGCAAATCAGGAGTCAAACGTCATTCGATATGACTCGCTAAATCAGTCTTCTACTCCCACGATCTTCTGTAGCGCTTCACAATTTTGTTTTACGAAAGCAAAATATTTATCCCATGTTGAAGCAAAGTCAGGGTATGTAGTTTTGTGCTTCTGCGTTAACCTAGTCTTTGGATTTCTCTTCGTCTCTCACAGTTTACGTTTTGTACAATTTTTTCGCACAAATGTGAAAATTTTCCGACCGAAAATAAAAATAAAACCGTGTGAAACGAGACCGCCTAAATGAGGGTGCACTGTATGCACAAAATCATTACTTCAGAAGAGCTGACACGGACAAGCCATTATTACAAAGGCTTTTTAATGTAACAAACTCATTAATATACAAAATGGACAAACAGCTATATATAACAGCGGTAATTTAATTACCTTAATTTTCGAGGCATACACGGAACCCCAGCCAGGAAAAACAGCCCGCCAAATGCTATTGCCACTTTCTGGGGAAGTTTCACAGTCAAAGCCATATTATAGAAAAAATACGCTATTAAGGCAGATCCTTGAAGAAAGTAAACCTTATTAAATTGAACTCTCGGTCTGTCAAGATGTGAACTCACCTGCCATGGAACAAAGGTTTAGCAGTAAACACGGCAGTTTGAGTCCGCATTCGCAAAATTGCTTTTCATTTAACTGACAACTAGCTGGTGGATCTGGGGGAGGAAGACCTCCTTCGTCGCAGGCAGGGCAGGTTGCAGCAAGATCGAGCAAACAATCGGTACACAACTGAAATGTCCCGCATCGGCAATAACCTGTGGCACCCAGCCCACAAACTTGGCAACGCTTAACGAGAAAGGAAAGAGCAGTTAAAGCTTCTGATATGTCTTTTCAGACATATTAGGATTCGTTTAATCCGATCATTCGTTATACAAGTAAACTGAAAGCTTGCGATAAAAATCTGGACTTTTGATGCAAGATAGGAGTTACCATTCGGAATGGGTGGCATCCAACAGAGTGGCGGACGGTTCGGCAGAGTGAAATGACTACGCAGCAAGGGACTTTCTCCACTAACGCATCAGTTACGGTATGCAAAGAACACTCATTCGAAGGACAACACAAAGCCATTCGGGCCGCGTAGTCGTGTTCCGGATCGTTCCACTTGTGCACCATATCCTCGATTAGTGCAGTTTTGAGGTACATCATTCTTTGCCGTCCATTGAATAACACGCGGACTATCAAGGCTCCACGTTGTTGTGCAATCTAAAGAATACATGCAGCCAGTCTTAAATTTTTCCAATTCTTACGTACTTTTGGGAAGAAATGGTCACAGATTACGCTACGGGTAGCGAACAATAAATTTCGTATCGGGTTTAATAGAAAGAGTGCTACCAAGCACCCTATTATCACATACATGTAGAACTTATCCGTTTCACGTGCCACAGGAATACAGCCTCAAAAAAGAAAAAAAAAAAAAGTTTTGCAATAGTATTAATAAAAGTATTCGAAATATAGGCTTACCGAGTGTGTTAAGCGCAGCATCTAAATTTATGTCAATATCCAGAAACTTGAACAAAGCTCTCACAACACGAGCTAGAATAGATCTTCCGTGGACAAGAGAATCCATCTTGAATCGACCTGTACTTAGAATTCTTATTGACATATGAGTAATTAAAAGAATGACCTCAACCTCGTAGCTTAGCTTCCACAATGCCGTGTTCTTTCAAAATCAGAATAACACGTTTCAAGATATGGTCAGTCAAGAAAAGTATGACTGCGGTAAATACCCACACGAGGTTCGATAAGTTTTCAAACGACATCTAGAGAAGAACAATATTTCCGTAGAAATAGTAAAAAATAGTGGATTAAATCAAAACAAATTTTGAAACTAGCCTTACCAAAGAATTTAAAAGATTCCCCATGCCCAAGTGTTGCCGTTTCAGAAATATTGCCTCGTAGCTTCTCACGGGATGATCCTGAAGTCCGCCATCAACTGCGGCCAGTAATTCTTTGGCTGGCTTATTTAAATAAATGTTATCAAACGCCAGCTTGCGCTGATAGTTGAGGAGATAGTAAACCGCCTCAACAAAAGGTATTGCCACTGAGTACACTGCAATGGCCAGACCGACATACAGGCCAATATTCGTATACTGCTGCAGCAGCCATCGGAGATATTCAAGTACATCCTTGGCCCAGCGTTTTAAATTAGGTATCCAAAATCCGAAGTCTTCATTAACGTAGAGATGAATGCTAATATCGAAGTGTTTCCGCACGCTCTTTTGGGAGGTTGTATATTTCTGCAATGCCGACCCGAATTTCCGTTCAAGCTGTGAGTCCTCAAACGAGCAGAAGTTGGTAGTGTCCGGATCACACATGCCATAGACTGCTTTGTCACACCACTGAGGCACCTTACGATCCATAAATATTATAGCCTTTCTGTGTAGGTAGTTCGTCATTTCCCGTTGGCAGACATTTATGGCAGCATTGGGGTTTCCTCTATTGAATGAGTTTTCCAAACATTTCCGGGTAAACTCTGAATAAGACGCTGCAATATTTTTAAGAAGATTACTGCGTAAGACTACTGATACACCAAAATCCCAACGCATGCTACTCAGTGAGTTAGTAGAATCTTTCACCTCGACATGAGTTGCTCAAGTCAGCATTTACTCTTCCATAAGCTATCTTCCCTTCCGATTCTTCTATTAATCCCTAAACAGAAATATTCTTTAATCAGATCAATCTATACGAAACGTCAACACTTATGGGTGATGCTCGCTGTGCGAAAGCTCGACTAGTTCTTGAGATATATACTGTATGCATTGATTAATACTCAAAATAATGTAGAAATTCTACAAGTTCAGAAACAATTGAAAGGAAATGAGCGTAGATTGGTGACTTACATTGCGAGCTTTCAACAGGTCACCAAAAATCGGAAATTGCTGTCTAGTGCAGTCAATAATTTCAGCCAAATGTGTGTCGAGGATTGATAATGTCTGAGGCAAAGTGCTTTCGCTCTACAAAATAGCATTTTAAAGGGATTCCATTGAAAACGTTAAAGCCTGGTTTACTCACGTCAACTTTGAAATTATAGAGCGGCTGTATTAATGCCAAAAAGAAGGTGCCTATCAACTTGATGAAGTTGGTCGAGTTGCACATGGTAAACTTGAACAGAACTACCCCATTCTCAAGTATGGTAAAAGCCGGGCCGGCTAGTAAGGCGAACACCAATCCAGCGAGAAGAATTTTTTGCAAGTAGGTGGTGAAAATCATTTGACAGAAAAGGACTAGTAAACACCGTACCTATGACGTAAGAAATGCAGAAGCATAAAAAATTAACATTCCGTTTGTCGATAAATTTCCATATCAAGCTTACCAGGGGTATTAAGCTAAATAGCAGCACAAGGGCTATAACGACTAGTTTGTACTTCTCCTCAAGTTGCCGGAAGTGAGGTACCAAACCTATCAATGCTAAACCAAACAGGAATTCTTCAAAAATTGTAAATCGATTTCACATAGAAAAGCTGAAGTTCCAAGAAAACGGAAAATTGTTACTAAAGTACTATTACCATAAACTATGAAGAGTGCCAAAGCGATGAAAATGACATCCCACGTAACCATCACCAGTCCAGCTTTCACGTTTGCACTTGAAACGCACGTTTTGACCACTGCAATGAGCAGAAATACCCCAAAGACATGAAAGAAAAAACGCGTGGCTATTAATTCGTGCCAGAAGCGAATATGAGTGCTTCGTGGGTTTTCGGGGGCAATTTGAAACGGTACTTGACTAAGGCTCTTGATTAAATTGGTTATTATTTCCGCAGTGTCAGAAATTACATTAAGGATGGCTTTCCGAGTTTCTATGAAAACAACGGATTATTAATAAGCTAAGAGAAGTCTAATATGTAAAAACTTCACGGACGTCTTTTCCTTCTTACCTGGAAACAGTGTGAGACGTTTACGATTGGCAAGTTCAGAGAGCTCCTCTGCGGTTAGCATAGCTATAACTTCCGTGCAAGGATTCGCACCGTGGTTAGTAACGACTAATTATTTATAAAAATGGAGTATACAGATTGTCAGTCGTAATGTGAAACATACTAAATCTTAAGTCACAGATCCAAACATCGTAATGCCGATTGACGACGTATGCTTCGGAACCCAAAACGCTGACGAACAGCACAATTAGCCCCCAAACGAGCTTCATTCTTTCGCCGCGCGTAAAGATTCTGCCCCTACGCAAAGAAAAAAATACATAATTAAACTGTTACTATAATTCACAGACTATGTTAAAACACATAAAACAACTTATAAGGGGATTTTGATCTAGGAATAAATTCGTAGGCTGAATAGTCAAGTTTCCTCAGACATTGGAATTAATTTCGCATTTTATTGTTACGAATTTCGTATTTCATAGTGCCATTGAGTGACCCGGAACACATTTCCTACGAAAAACTCGCATATGCCGCCTAAAACCGCGAAAGGGTTGAATGAAAGAAATGCGGATGAAACGCATAAAATAAAAGAGGCCACTAAACAAAAAGAGACATGAGACAAGCTAGGAAATCCCAAAAGGTAGAGAATATCGTCTCCCTGCTTGGTTGCCTTCGTAGCAGAGGGAAGGATTGCTCGACAACAAGAACACTAGCGCATTAAGAAAGACCTTTGTCCTCCCTCAGAACGGTTCAGGTCATCGTCAGTCCTTTTGTGGATCGCTCCATTCTCAATATAGAGAAAGACAATTCCCAAGACAACTGTCAGCATCCACGCTTCCACCTCCTGCCTCGCTTTCTTCTCTACACCTATGGCGAATTCGAAACCCGACTGAAGTTACAACGAATTTGTAGACGGTTTCATTACTCGTATATCAAGCTTTCCAATGGCACCAAGCCATCGGAAACTCTTGTAAAAGTGTACGAATAACAACCTAATTATTTTATCGAAGCTTGCCTTCGCACTCTGTGAAGCGCAACAATGAATTTATTCGGAATTTGTGCCCTGTTTTTGACAAGAATGTTAATTAATCAATTTGCGTCTGTCGTGTAATATTACTTACTTTTGCCGTGGATTATGCTTTAGTTTAACGTAACAGGGTTATAACAACTCTTAAATGACTTAATCCCAATCTTAGCATCAAGACCTATTAGGTCGCATGTGCCTTCCCCTATAAGGTTGCCATTAGGAAAGTAATGGAACCAAGAGTTACTATGCGTAAGAAATCAGAAAGCAAACATTGCGCCACTACGGGCTTCGTAGATATTATTGTAAGAAACCATCAGCGTCAGCAAAATCCGCTTTCGCGGTAACCGTAGCTAGTATTCTTATATCGATGCCAGGGGCGCTGTTGAAGCTTTCCGATGGGAATTCTCTTCACGGTTTGAATGCTCTCCCTTTTCTACGTTGATACGCGAAGCGTTCAGCGTTTTTGAAACGAATGGATTTTCTGCCTTTATATTAAGGAGTTAGTGCTTTTAAACAGTGACTCATAGTGAAGGCCATTATTGTAATCCTAACAAATGTCAGAAGCACTTTTGGTAAGCTGTCATGAAAGCTTTTTGATTTTTAAGCTAGAAATGGACTTGTACATTGGGAATGTGAAAGGTTTTGCCCTGTTGTTGTACACGTCTTGTGTAGCACGCGGGGTGTACCATGCTGTCCACAACTTCTTTACACCATTTTTAGCTGGGCATTGTCTTTTTTTTTCTACAATGTAGTGCTCAAGGCCATTGTCGTGTATAGGTAAATCCTTTTTGCTGTTTCTGGCTTAGTTGATTATTAAAAACGTTTAATATTTCGTTAACTGAAATTCTATATTTCGATTGAACATCAGCTAGGAAGAGATCACCGAGGCTCAAAATTTCATATGTAAGCCATGCTGAGCATCAGTAGTCGCTTGAAGTGAATATTTTTAGATCGTTGATCGTTCAACAAACCTAGATATGGTGTTAATCTTAAGTTTTAAGACGAACTACGTCGACTGTCAGACGCACCTAGATACGGTGTAATCACAGCATTTTACGATTCTTGCCCCTTTTGAAGCGTTAGTAACCTTAAACCATCGTAAGGCGAACCCTATATCCTTTGTCCTACATTCTTAATATTTAACTAGACGACCGTTTTTGTATAGTCTTCATGTTTGGCTTCTGGAAAGATTAAAAGTGTAAAAGCCTTGGTACACACCGCATGCTCGAAATATCCGCTTAAAAGGGACGGACGCTAAAAAGCAGTCCTCGGCCTCCGCGTTTGTTACCAATCCAATCCCTTGCCCAGCGTTTCCTGGACGTACCCTGCCATTTGATCGCGCTGATCATTCGCATTTTTTCTTTCACTTTTTGTTATACTATGTTCGTGTCTCAAGTAGTACCTTAGCTCCGAACCGATTAAATTAATCTTAGTTGAAAGCCTACATTATGTACAGTATGCTTTCTTGTTGGCCAGTGGTATTTTTTTCACAAAAGAAAATGTTTATCGATTGAACCATTGTAATTTGTAGATCGGTTGTAGATTGAATCATTTCTGCTCGTGATAGGTTCAGTTTGAACGTAGCGAGCAGATCTGGGCAATTGCAAGGAAAGTTGAAGTTAATTGCAGGGAAGGTCAAAGTCAGTTTAAATCAGATTCAGAATTATTTTTTAAGATTTATGTCAATCCAATTCCTCTTTGAAATATCAAAAATCTGAGTTAATGCAACTTAATTTTTTTTCACCTATTTCCACGATAAAAGGGCGAAGGACAGTACAGATTTAACGTAGTAAGATTAAGTATATTTTTGCTTCGTGAAGTCATGAGCGTTAAAGTTAAAAAGAACCCTTTTACAACATCTTTTTTAGAAGTCAGTTCAGTTCAAACTTGTTTAAGCAATGGAAAAAAGTCAATCTGTCAGCAGACTTCGTCTACTACTGCACTTCGTCTACTACTGCACGTGCAATTTGGATAATGGTTAAGTATTTTTTTTTTCTGTATCTTAACAGGCACTGATAGTTTTGGCTCCATTTTCATAATCCCGTATCCAGTTACGGAGTTGCACTTACGAGAATGTCCGGCCTAAACTACGATACAATGGAAACTCGTGACTTAGGTTCGTTTGAAGTTTTCGCACAGTTCGTGGAATTTAAGCCATTAGGCTTTATTTCGAAAATTATATGTTTGTATTTCAGATTTGGATCAACTAGTGCTGAGGGCTTGCGATTCTGTTGCGAAGCGTGATCTTCTGACCTTATGGCAAAGAATCAACGAACTCCGATTTTTCGAAGGTATTAAGATATCTAGTCACATAGTTACAAAAACCTTGATTAATTTTTATCTTATTTTTAATCTCTGGCCCAAGACTTTGAAGTGTGCATTGAAGCCTCCAACTGTGAAGGTTGCGGAGAAATCATTTTAGGCGTCGAGTCGCTGGCGAAACACTACTTCAGATGTGTTCGTGGCCATATTTACGTGTCTAACGTAATTGTTAACTTGTTTTTTACGCGATTTTTACCATAAAAGAGGTACACTGTATTATGTTTTGTGGGTTCTGTAGGTTAGCAGTGACAGATACGATTTTGCCAGCACAATTTTCTATTTTTTAACTGAAGACGAGTTAGGCCGTTCAGTTGTTGGTATGTGTTCTGTTTTTACTATTAAAAATGTTGCATAATTCTCCTTTGCCGCCCGCATCAAACCTGTCTAAATTTTGTCGTATCTAATTAGATGCTTCGAAAGTTCTGGTGGTCAAGAAAATTCTGATCCATTTCGTACAGCTCTCATATCCGGTCGCCTCGGTTTTCCTCGAACTAGCCCAACAGTTTGAGAAATTACAGCGTAAAAATTTGATATTTGGTAAGGTAGAAAGTTTTTATCCGTGGTGCTGGAGAAACCCTTATTACAGTAACTTATATAACAATGTATTTCATTGTTCAGGTGAAGTGAGGAAAATCTTCAAGCGCCGGAGAATCAGTTCATCAAGGGAATGCTATTCACCAAGTAAATTATTCGCTTTTGCTTGTAACCAAAAAAGGCTTCGTTGTCGCCGCCGCTCTGCATTATTTATAGCAAATTCAGAGTTCGTTTGTTACTATTATTATTTAGAATTGCTGACAGAACGTTTTATATATTTAAAACATTTATAGCAGGTTTCCGTAACAGCGAGTCAAGAAACTTTGATGACAACTCGGACTTGGAAAACTTATCTGAGGACGAGTATTGCGTGGAAGCTATCTTGGATACAAGAAGAGGCAGAGACCGAAAAACTGGGAAAAACGTGAAGCAGTACTTGGTGAAGTGGGCCGGTTATGACAAGTAAAATATATTTTCATTTGTGGGGTTAACTTAGACATAAAACAATCTTGCACTGTTATATTCTACAATATTTCAGAGAGAGTGCCACTTGGGAACCGTGGATGAACCTTCGGAAGTGCAGACAGCTGGTGAAAGAGTTTGCAGAAAAACATAAGAAAAACAAACAACCGTCCCTCCCGAAGGCAAGAAAGTCGTCAAGTTCTTCGTAAGAATATGCCTCGTGTATTATTTTTAATATGAGTAATAGTAGTACGCTCAACGGTAGTTCTGGAACAAGTATGGAGCCAAAACCTATAATACTGTCCGATTTGTTGAATTTCTTTGCAAGATTTTTGCTGTTTCTTCGTATGTTACGAGTTAAATATTCCGAAGCTAGTCAAGAATGCTATTAATTTGCCTTTCTTTTCGATTTGAAAACTTCAGCCGTACAACTCCTGCTTCAGCTCCTGCCAACAACTCGGCTTTTGGTAACAAGCGAGACTTCCTTGATGAACTGGTACAAGTTACCTTAAATCAAGTTGAGTCTACTGTTGCGCACACGATGACCTCCTCCTCTTTGCCATCCTCCAGTAACGAACAAGTTCTGAATCAGGTGGAACTTAGATCCAGCTCTCCAACAACTGCCGCCCTTGAAAGCCTTAACCAGGAGTACGCCACTGTGAACCTGGTTAATTCGGATATGAATCTAATACCGGAAAATTACAGCGTAATGGACTATTGCGAAATAGATTGCAGTGAAATCCAGATCGACGAATCTGGAAATTGCCTTTACAAGCATTCCAACGTGGCGTCCGAGCAGGAAGAGTCCATGGCCGAACTTAGTCTCGCCTGCTCCGTTGAAACAGAACTGGGACCATCGTATCTACCATTGCCGATATTGGAAGAGACCGTGATGGAGACACAGCCCACCGAGAATTCTGCGTCGCAAAAACCATCATCTGGACTTGAAAATCAAGGCAGTATCGGTAGAGAATTAAAGAGTGATATGAACAGCGAGAAACGGGACGCCGAAGAACGTCGACAGGAAACTAGCGCTGAAGTCGGAAATGGCAATGAAGCTGACAACGAAGAGCCTGTCGTTGAACTTCTCGATAGTGCAAGTAATACAGAAAATCCAGGGAAGACGGATCCCCCAGCACTGGTAAAAGGCAGAGAAGAAGGAGCTGTGACAGCAGAAGAGAACGAAAATGATTCAGGCGTTGACATGGCTGAAATTGAAAATTCTACCGATGTTTGCAATGAAGGTGAAAACGAAGCGACCTATTGCGTTGGTCTTTTCTGTGACATTTCTCTGGGAAAAGTAACGAAGGGTGTCAAAGAATTAGTTTCAGAACCCATAGAAATTCAACCAGAATTTTCACTCAGCACAGCCGAAAACGCAAGGGCAATCACTAGCTCTCCGGTTTTAAGCATTCATGGGATTGAATGCGAAGTTGAATCTCATGCGTTGGATCCCGTGATGAATAAGAACCAGAAAACACGTGAGGAAACAGTCGTGGTCTTGGAAGAAAGTCAACAAGGTGCTTCCTCCAATGTTGAAGCCAAAGCTATTCAGGAAATTACTAGAGAGCAGTGCCAAATTGATGTTGAGCCCTTTAACTTCTCACTCAGCGGAGAACGATGTGGTTTCACGTTATCAGAGAACAGCTCCGGTCTCAAAGCGGTTAAAGTAGTACGAATTGAAACTGAGCTATTGAATCTTACCATCTTAGAACAATGCAATTACTCTGCCGTGGTGCCGAAAGAGTCGGTCGGAGCCACCATAGATACAAGCTGTGATATCGGTCCTGGTGGAAACTCGAAATTTGTTGTTACGAATGCCTCAGCGTCGAACAGTGAGCAAGATGCCCGCTCAGGATTTGAAAAAATCCGTAAAAACCCCGCCAACTTCCGTAATTTTGAAGTAAATTCAAGTTTTCATCACACCCATGGCCAGGGTTTGTTCAGCGTGAGATCTACAATGCAGGCTGCGTTTGAGAGGAACATCGTCAAACGTAAAAGAACAATGTGTGCCGAAGATGCGGCTATCGTTTCTTCAGAAATAGATGAAAGATGTCTTCTTGTTGCCAGAGAATTGGAAGTAACTGCGTCGCAGATTTGTGATACCCTGCATCATCTCCCCATTACTCCGGAATCTCTGTCAAATAGCAGCCCGCGAGGGGAGTTGGAAGCTTCAGAAAACATACTCAGTCAGGAAAGACCGATTGAAGCTCGTATTTCATTTCGCAAAAGCCTAGTGGTCCTCAAAAAATTGTCATCAACTGTTCTGGACAGTATTAACAAAATGGGAAGCTGGAAAGTGTCAACGACTTCCGACCCTGAAAAGAATCACGCGAGCGTAAACATGGAAGAAGTGAGATCGGGTAGAAAAAGGATGACCTATGAAGCCCCCAAGAAAGTGTCATCGGGAACCGCTTGTTGGGATCTCCGCTCAACAGCGGAAGCTGTCTCTATGGCCGTAAAGTCTTCCACGCGTAGCAAAATCTACGACTTCCACGGATCAAGTGATGAGAAAAATGAAGACGAAGAATTGGATTACCGTCCCCCAGAAAGGAGGGTGTCGCGTTATGGCAGACGCTTGAAGTAAGACCTGGAAAAAATTCACTGAAATTTAAAAGAACACTGAATATGTGTTCAGAAGTAAAGTTTGCATTGAAGTAACGGAGATCTTTGTCTTAATATGTGTTTCCAGGAAGCGAAGAATGTCGCCAAATGACTTCCTCGATCCGTGAACTACGTTTGTTGAGCGCGGAAAGAAGCTGGACCTTTTGTGCCACATACAGCCGGAATATTATGTTAACCTGCAATTTTGGAACATTCTGAGCATTATGTCTAACTGTGCCAATGTATGACTTATAATTTTCGTTTTTTTTTTTTCAAACATTCGTCAGTTAATGTTTCAGTATTTGAAGATGAGAAATTTATTTAATCCGGAAAATGTAAGGAATCTGTTGAGTTTTGAAAAAAAAGTTGAGCGTGTCCATTGCAGGGATCAATCGCAGTTTTGTTTGTTTTCCTAATTTGGGGAAAGATTTTTCTAATTTTGCCAGATTGTGTCCCCGATCACAATGAATATGAGAGTTTATCACTTTTTTTAGATTGAAAATACGTTAAAAAAAACTTGTGAAGTTCCACGTTTTTTCACATTTTGATGGCTGTGATTTTTGAAGATTATAAGAAAAAATTACTTTTATACTCAAGACGAATACATTCTTTTGCAAACTCTTTTTCCATATCGAGTACATTGTAGTTATCCCATGTATCCCTTGTTTAATCTGCCAATCTCCCAACAGATTTTTTGCCGTTTCAGTCTGTGCGCACTATCCTTCCTTCTCGCGTACGAGTACTTTTTGCCTTCAGTTTTCATAGCCTTCATATCCTTTTCCTATCTATGAAAATCCGAGGCAGTTATAACTTCTATCGCGGCTATCATAAACACTGCAATCTTTTCCTCGAATGAGACTCAGTATAGTCTTTTGATTGTCCCGCTCGAAATGGGGTTGTAAGGCGGAATCAAGGCGGCACAAGATCATTCAAGTCTTGCAAGTTTTTTTGGTCTACTTTGTACTTCACTGTTTTGAAGTTTCACTCTAAAGCAGATAAATGTTCACTATAAGTAAAATCGCTTCCAAGATAACGGCATTTTGAGTAGTCCAGCGAAGTAGTAGTACACAGAAACGTTTGTAAACTCGGGAAGTGCACTTTAATAAAATACTCACATGTATAATACTATAATGTCGGATCTCTAATCCCGGTACAGCTCAAGTAGCCTCTTCCTGGTCAATGCTGAAAGCCGTCCTTGGGGATAGTGTGGACAGCTTTTGGCCGTGGCTGGAACCGCACGAACTATCAGTGTCCTATTACGCGGATTTTTTCCTTACATTTTACTACCACCACAGAAGTAAGAACTTAATACGTAATCGATACTACGCGGTATTCTACATAGTTTTTTTTATTTATTTTAAAAAAAAACTTTTATTCCTACTTAAAAATTAACCGAATTACATAAAATAGGCGTTCGTTGGCCGAAAATAACCCAGGTTGACGGCATTGTAAAAATTTTTGTAGGAAATAACAGCTCTTCCTGTACTTAGATCTTTTTGTATCAGGGTTTCTCAAAAGTATGCATATAATGTTGACCATTAACAGTGTTTCCGTGTTATAACCTAACTTACAAAAAGTATTCATGTTACAAATTTAGTTCTAGATTATAAATTACTTTCTATTATAAAGTATACATTATAATTTAGACTATAAATTAAATTATAGATTATAAATTACTTGTAGTTATAAATTACTTTTTTACACCTCACTATTTTTTTCTATTGACGTAGAATTCCGCCTATTACTTGTGTCCTATATTGAGTTCCAGTCATTTACAAAAAAAAAAAATCACGTGAGTATGGAAGATAAATGCTAGAAGGGCAATGTTTTCCCACTGGCCTTAATAAGGAACGGAGTCTACGCGACATTTGAACAACGTTTTGAAAATACATAGCTAAAAATAATTTTCAAGTTAACTTTACGCGTATAATGTAGTTAAGATACTTAGATATCTCCCGTAGAAATGTAATATTTTTTGTCTCGCATCTAAATAATTTTCTCGTAGAAGTAGAAACGGTAGACGCTATTTACGCTTTCTCTTCACTAGGACCTGTTATTTAGCAACCACGGAACAAAACTCTGGGCTGGATAATCGAAAGGCTAGTTTATGCGTGCAGTTGAAAGAAAAGTAACTGTAAGCAGTGTTATGCAGTATTATGGAATTGTAATTTTGTAACGCAAAATATTTTGTGCAAAAAGTATTGTATAGTCAAACAATTCTTGGTTACTTATGACTGTAATAAAATGCAATGCGCATTAAAGCAACGAACGCAAATCACCACTAAATTGTGCATTAGCAGGGTGTTGAAAAATGTGCTTCAGAGAAACTAATGAAGAAAGAGGAAATATACGAAATCGTGGTACTCTATCGTAGATCGCAGAGAACAGGCTGGTTTTCTTGAAACAGGTTAAGGCGTTGAGCATTCCATTGAAAAGTTTTTAAAGTACTGCACTTCTACCAATGCTGTTGAAGTGGGGGCAAACATCACGAACGAAAAAAGACAAAGTGAGGCCAGGGAAAAGTGCGACTAGGTTGTAAAGATTTCATGCTCAAATGGCAGCGGTCATTAAAAATAATCAGCGAAGGACAGATCAGAGCATATAGGACTCCACACGGAATGGTCTGCATGTGCTGGAAGGGAAGACAAAATCGGAAGCAAATTCTGAAAAACAAGGGCGTGTGTAAACGAGTCAGAAGTGGGAAGCGCATAGGAGGAGTAAAGAGAGAATACCGAAATAAGCGAAATGGACTATTTGAGCCCCGGCAAGCAAAGGAGTAAAGTAAGCAAAGAATTATCAAAGAAAATCGGCGTGAGCAAGGAGATAAAGCAGTCAAAGAGTGACGGAATTCTTGGTAACGAAGGATATGAGTCGTGTACTGGAGTATTGCAGAATGAAAAGGTCAATGGGTGCACCTTTATCCCACTTTGTGCTTACTTCTGCAAACAATAGTCATGAAGATACAATCGGAATTGAAATCCAGTGAGGAGTCTGTAAACGAGCGTTTGAACTCCAACCGTGGAAACGAGTTAAAAGAGAGAGTGAAGAATGTCTAGGGAAGAATTGGTCTCAGAAAAGAAGCTACTGAAGGCGAAACACCTGGTTTAGAGGACGCGGGTGGAAAGAAGGAAGACACCTAGAACGACTGTAAACACGAGAAGAAATTCTTGTTTCTGAAAAAGGGCTTTCTTTGCGAACAGTAGGAATCGGAGCTGCTGGACGTGCAGCTCAGGTTGAAATCTCATTTTCATACATAGCATAGTAGATGAGTAAATAGATAGATCAGCAAATGGAGGGTAAACTGCGGAACTGTGGAAATGTATACGTGGATAATGAATGATGCAATTAGCCTGAACTTCGAAGCAGAAGGTATACGTGAAAGTTTAAGACCCAATATGGACGCGAAACCTATGTTGGAAGAGCGAAGTTTATCCAGGAAACGTTGACAAACCTTAATATGGGAGTCATTTACAAGGATTGCAAAAATGGCAGAGCACGCTGGTGTGAAGACGGAACTGACCAAGGGAGATGCTGAATTCAGAGGAAATAGCGAAGAGGCTTTTGCCCTGAAAGCAACGCAAATTAGAAACGGAGAATCATCAGCGTAACACGGAATTTGTGTTGTGGAAGGAATGTCGTCGTCGGATAAACATGATAGGCAATCAAATAGCAAAGATATGATTACAATAATACCACAAAAACTATTGCACTATTTAGGATGTTAGTAGTGTGAATTTAGAGCAAGGGTCTGTTTGCGACTTCCGCTGATGTAGATAAAGCACGAACAGAAGAGTAAGATTCTATAGCAAAAGACATGGATAGTAAGGCAATCAACAAGCGCGGAATTTAAAACTGAAGAAATTAGGAAGAAAGATTATCACGGAAAAGAACACGAAGAAAGGATGCGTGGAAACGGCTCAACTTCGGATGGTAATGTGGCTATTTTTCCAGGAGGTAATTAACTTCTATAAGAATAAATTGTACTTCTACAGAAATAATTAAACTTCTATAGAAATTAAAATTCTCCCAATGCAACAATGCCGTCTTTTTGTGAAGACGTAGCCCTGTCAAATGAGTTGGATAAAAGGAGTGATCTTGATGAAGATGAAGTGTTGGTGAAATATCTGAGTGATGACTATGCCGATGTTATTCTCCGTTCATCTTGGTTGAATTAGAACTTATCTCAAGAGTCCTAGTTATTTAGCATGTACAAAATAACTGGGCCTCTCGAAAGTAGCAGTGCTTGGAAATGGGGATAGGTGATTGCACAGCTTATAGTTGGTTTTTTATAATGATTTTCGTTTGTTTCTACCTTAATGGCAATTTAATTACCATAGACGGAATCATACGTCGGATTTTTTTTAGCATTTCGTGGTTATAATTACGTTATTCAAATATACGGACTTAAGTTAAATTATTATTAATATTGCGTTTGCCTTCTGGCAAGGAACAGCATTTCGAATAGCTTTACTATCCATTTTTTTCTCACGAAGAGCTAATGCCACCATACGGTAACCTTGGTGTTATCATTTTACTCAACTCAGCAACCAAAAATTTTACGAAAGCGTATGTTTGCCAAGTTTCATCCGTAGGCTACAGGTGAACAGTCTTTTCGTACTGTATTTTGATGTGTGATTTTTTAACCTGAAAAATGTTGTTCTTTATACCAGAAAAAAATAAATAAAAAATAAATACGTTTCGGTGCAAACTTAAAACTTCATTTTATCATAACTTCCGTTTTCTTCATGTATTAGAACTACAATAATTCAGCTGTATCAAAATTTGCGCGGTTTCACGCGTTGGCCACTTTCGTCATACAACGCAGGATTGCGCTTTATACTAGGGATAGGAGGTCTGGTGTCAATCCGTACAATGGGTTGATGCAAGCGCTTCAGGAAATCTTCGACATAGGCTTGCGGGTCAAACTTTTCAGCCGCTTTGATCTGGGTGACTAACTCGGTCTGAAACGCGCGTTCTTTGCGTGCTTGCCGGCGTTGACGCACCTTGGCCCATTCGAAGAACATACGCTTGCGGAGCTTACGTAGTTTGTGTTTGCGCATCTTGCGTTTGCGAATGACAATCATACGCGCCGCTGATTTCTCAATCACATTACTAGCAGGGAGTTGCACAGGAGAAGGTTCGGGGTAAGTTAACCGCAACATAGGGCCATGTTTAGGAACCGTGAGCGGAGAGAGAGGAAGGGTGGGATCTATGAATGTGATTTTCGTCCACGACGGTTCGAGTAATGTGCTGGGTAAAGTAACCGGCAAAGGTTGCATTTGGAGAGTTTTTGGAGGCCGAAATGACCAGATTGTCGGCGTGGGAAGCCTTACTGTTGTTGTTGAAGTAACAGTAGACACTGTGGAAAGAAACATAGGTTTATGAAGCCAGGTTACATTCACTTGGTTAATAATTAGGTTAAAAAGTGTTACTTGGCTGAAAATTGGCCAACGTTTGGGAAATAGGCCTTAGCAGGGCGCATATTCGCTGTCTTGGTAAAATCATCTCAAATCTTTTGAGCTATTAATCTAGAAAATTTCAAATAAACTTAAATAAAAATAGATACTTGTATTTATTTGCTTACTATTTTTCCAGCACGTTTTCCTCTTGTGTTTTTTTCCCCTTACTGCAGTTTGAAGATAAGTCTTCCTAGCCTGAAAACATCCAAAGCAACTTCAAAAAGGGGAAAGATACGTGCTTTTAGCTACTGCCACACAGTAATGTTTGGGATTAACTATTTACCCCATAGTACCGGCCAGCATTTATAAATGGAAAAGCTCTTTATTGGAATGAAGGGTTTAAAAATGTTTTGCAAATTAAAATTAATATAACGGATAATTTTAAAATTATATACACTCGGATTATGGAATTGAGTAGTAATATATAATAAGCAAGGAAGCCGATTTTCCCCTTTAAGCATAAAGCACGGTGTAAGTTCTGTGTCAACGAAACGCGGGCCAAATACGAGTATCTTTTGCTTTCCCTTGTGAATGCGCCCTATTTTGTCTGTTTTGATTCGTGTCTGTTTACTCAGGATACTGTTCACATTTTCATCCTACGGTAAACTGTACATTTTTTTTCAGCATGTCTAACGGAAATTTACAAGAACGTGATCCATTGGATTTAAACAAATCGTCTGATACTGAAGAAGATGAAATTTCTATTGGAAGTAGTCCCAGCCCCGAGAAAAGACCAAATCCACCCGTTCATACTTTCCGTCGGCCATACAGTCCTCAACACATGGATCCTTTAGCAAGGTTACTGGCTACGCCTCGTTATGAACCAGAAGACGACACGGATTACTTGGCTTTACCTCCGAATCCAAAGAGAGCTAAATTAGACATGGTATTCCCACATCCTCACTCTTCGTCTTCGCCTACACCGGCTTCAGAAGCTGTAAGTGGAAGTGGAGAAACGTCGGATAATGAAACGTCCTTGCCAAATCGCGGGACACCAACAACACCTGATTACAAAGATGAATTAAAGGACGACGATGCAACAAAAGCTTTAGAGTTAGAACGTGAAAGGAGACAAGAAGCCAAGAATAAACGAGAACAAGAAGAGGAAGAACGGGAAAAAATGCAGTAAAATTTTTTTAAGGGAGCAAAAGTATTAAACATTAAAACGATGTTGCTTTTCAGAGTTTTAGTCTCAAATTTCACGGAAGACCAACTCAGTCGCTATGAAATGTATCGTCGAGCAGCGTTTCCCAAAGCTGCCATCAAAAGAGTAAAATACTAATTCGAATAAGTGTAAAACTTGTATCTGAATTGCGATATTCTGTGCTTTATTTTAGGTTATGCAGACCATTACAGGGTGCTCCATTTCACAAAACGTGGTAATTGCCATGGCCGGTATTGCAAAAGTGTACGTAGGAGAGATTGTTGAGGAAGCTCTTGACGTTTTGGAGCAGTGGGGTGACACAGGACCAGTTCAGCCAAAACATTTGCGTGAAGCAGTACGCAGATTACGACAAAAAGGAAGCGTTTCGTGTACAAAGGGTGTCAGAAAACCTCTCAAACTCTAAATATGTATTAATTGAACAGTACTTTCCCAAAAAAATATACCACAACAAAGAGTCGTATGCTAACGGCATGGTACCGTGAAAAAGAGTGATTCTGCGGGACAGTAGCGTTCCACAGATCCTAAAGTGGGACACACTTGCCCAACTGCCATGGCGTTAGGTAGTTTTGCTGGGGTCATTTTTTCTGGAATGTACTGCTCATTCTTCGTGCAGCGTTTTTATTTTCTCCGTGTATTTTTCGGATACATCCATTCTAGAAAACGCATGAGATTGAGTAAGCATACAAATAAATCAAAGAAATTTACAAGCATTGAACGTGTGATTCAGTAACGATTATTTATTCCGAAATTTCGTATTTTTTTCCGATTAGTTGTTGAAAATTGAGCCATTCCTCAGATACGTATCGTATGGCTCGTTCTCATTGTCTCACTGTATGACTTTGAACCATAGGTTTTGTGCAAACACTTCGTTTAGCAGTACGTAGTAGCACTTTACTGTGAGCAGCAAATGACAAGAGAAGTTTTTCTAACAAAGAAAATGCAAGATTATGTTCCGCGAAAGCAAAGGAACCTCTGTTACGAGCAACAAGTCCACAAATCGGAACGGAGTAGATTTTATAAAGCAATGATGTAGCCTACTGTGCGTGTTCAGCACCCTTTACCACAGCTTTATTTATACAGGAAACTAAAGCAATACGAATTGCTAAGAATTTTACTGTACTATTTTTACCAAAACGTTTCCATGTATTGAAGCAAATTTTACAATTTTAAGCCAAGATGAATTCATACACTCAGCAGTAAACAGGGGAGTTGGGTTACTTACATTTAAAAGAAATTTTAGCGAATGTAGCTTAATTGATTAAGTTCATTGCTCGTAAAACGCATATTTTGAAATTCATCCACAGCGGCCATGAAGTATTTCACAGGTGAATGAATCCTGACTTGCCTAAGGTGGGTATCCCGACCACTTTGATGATTGCTGAGCACCGCGATCTGAATCATAAAAGTTCGGATAGGCTTCTCGTTAATGTCCTTCAACGGAATAACAACCCAACCACAAGGCTCTGTAAGATCCACTACTTCAATTTCTTGTAAATCACTGAAGTTAGTACCAGCTCTTACTGAAATTCTATTTAAATACATGGTTAAACATCTTTTAATATCACTTTTCGATCTTTCGGTTTCTATTTTTACCTGCTGGGAGTATAACTTTCATCGGCTTTGTAATCGGCATATATCCATATGTCTTGGATGGTCATTTTCCGTCTAAATTGGATGTTAACTAAGTGAGGTAGCTGCCCATCAGATTGCCAGTAGGTATCTTGGCAACCGTCTCTTAACTGGTCAACACCAAATCCTTTATTCGAGAAAAAATACCACAAGTGAATTTAACCATTTTTACTTTTGGCTTATTTGTTCACCGCATGTACCAGGTTTACAAGACGAAAGGCTCCATACTGCTTGGCTACCAACTTCACGCACTTTACCAGCCTTTTCGTTTGCTTTGGGATCCGGACTTTCTTCACCATTAGACATGATCGCTTTTTTTAAACGCTGTAGAAATGTTGGAAGTTCTCACGTTAACACACGCCTTCAACTCGGGCGCTACAAGTTTGAATACACAACAAAAGACATTCGACCTTTCAGCCCCGCCTCTAGGCTTTAGTATCTACGTTTAGAAAACAGTTGTCTAAATTATCTTTTTCAAAGGTAGCATTAGCGTAGCTTTGAAATCAAGCGCCAAAGGTGAAGGCTATGGGACGAAGGAGCCCAGTTCCAAAATAGACTACATACTGCAAGCTATTTAATGCGAATAATTTAATGTTAACCGTTAATAGCTGACTAACAAATTTTGACCTCTTGACGATAAACAATGTAATGCTAACTACCTAGTTAGGATCAGAGCCAGTATTTTTGTTGTGGAGGGGTTTTGAGAGTTTTGGAGATGGTTTTCAATGCGCAATTTTAACGGACATTCAATATTCTCCTATGTTTACACCTATAAAATCAAAATTCGATGAAATTTAAAAGCTTTGTTTAACCTTGTAGCTACGAGCCTGCACTTATTGCTAACCGCTAACAATTGACCGAGTTATCAACTCCTTGCACCATGTGGTCTATTTTGGAACTGGGCTCCTTCGTCCCATAGTTAAGGCGAACAGTGACAGTAAACAAGTGTTTGGGACCTGACTCGTGGGGTACGATAGGAACTTGACGCCAAGTAAGTACAACTGAAATATTATATTACTGCGTCAGGAGAGATGTCAGACCTGGAAGAGGGCGAAATTTCTGATTCGTCTACAACTAGAGGAGCTCAAGAAGTAAGTTGAAAATGACATTGCAGTACCACGCGTAAGAAACTGGAAACAGCGCTGCGAAAAATGTCTTTTCATTGTTCCACCTTCTTGTTTCATATGTTCGTGTAGAACTAACACGTAACATAAGGAAACGTAAATGTAAGTGTGCCGGTTTCTTATGCACAGCGGTGTTTTTACGGTCTGGTCTTGACTAGATACTTGTAATGTTCTAAATAACTACAATGATGTATGAATAGGTTGAGCCTTATGAAGCGCTAGAAAGGCCGGCACAACCTAAGCCAGTGTCTACAACTATAGAACCAAATAACATTGATTCCGGGCCGTCGGCCAACGAGGATTCCAGCAGTTCAGATGAAGACGATTTCAGCCGGTTCTGTACGAAGAAACGGCGAAAAAAGACGCATGTAGGAAGTAGTCATTCGTCCAAGACGTTCATAAACCCTTTGGACCAAGCGAGGAAAAAGCGCAATGTCTGGGGGAATGTGTTAGCGGAACAAACCCTTTCAGAGGAATTCAAAGGGTCTGGCCTGAACAGTTTATCGGAGTTGGACAACTCTCGAAGTGTGGAATCTTACGACTACCGGTACGGTTTATAAGGCTTTGCAAAACATTGAATGAATATTACCAGTGCACTTCTGTTTTTTTTTTTTTTTATTTTTACCTTTTTTTCCGCCCAGGTTGGCGATGGCATTGCATAATAAGCGATCGGAAAGTGAAGAAGACGATGAGGATCCAGACAGTTATGAACCCCCCGTTCGACAACACGTACAAATGAACGATAGGCGTTCATCACGTAAACGGGGTCGGGACGTGCTGCGGAAACGTTCTCCTCAGGACGAAAAACCCGCCCGTATTCTTGAAAACTTACAAGTAACACTAGATTCGTCTGAAGAAGATATCGCACGAGATATTGCCAAGAAGTTGTATGAAGATAAATCCGATTTAATTCGTAAGAAGTTTTTCTTGTGAGTTTTCTTATGAGTGTCGAAGCCTTAAGTATTTAAAAGCTTATAAGATGATTATTTTCTTGTTGTTGTTTAGTTTCTTCTTCTTAAGTTAACTTCAACTAGTTGTACTTATTCAAGCTTGTCCTAAAAGTTCTCTGGTCCTTGACAGATCTGTGCTAACACGAACTGAACGACAGAATTTATAGATCGTTATTACTTACACTTACCGCTCTTTTTTTCTTTTTTCTTTTTAGTGAGGGTGGTTCAGACAATTGGTAAAGAAATGGCTATTAAGTTATTTGAAGAGACAAAAGAAGTTGAAGAGGTGGGCGGTATTATGGTGTTGGTAAGTCCGTCTCATTTAATAAACACAAATCATGCGGGATAAGTAAGTAAGAAAAGGATCTTAACGAAAGTAAGTTGCCAAGTTTTCTCGAGGAAAACGAAGTAAGAATTTTCTCTTTAAATTCTGAATACCATTCACTGAGCAAGTTTTAATCAGTCAAATTTTTCTTGTGGGTATTGCTCGAAAATGTCACAAAAATGTCCGTGGGGTTCGTTCTTTCAACCCCTAGTGAAAGAAAACTTTGCCTTATCCCCCCTGTTTTCCAAGTAAAAAAAAAAAGAAAAAAGATCCAGCCATTGATTTTGATAGGAGGTTGGTGTGAGTTACAACTTACTGTGTTCTTTTATTTCTTTCGTCGCTTGCTTTGCTTCTACCCCTGGGGTTTCAGGATGGTTCGCGAAGACGCACTACTGGGGGTGTTTTTCTCTATTTACTGCGGAAGCATGAAGAAATCCCCATGGAGCAAATTCGCTTTGTCTTTAAAGAGGAAAGTAAAGCTCAGCAGCAAGAGAAGAAAACGCTTCAGGCCAAACGCCGGCAAAAGAAATTGCAAACGCTGCGGGAATCTGTCAACGGTAAGAAAAAAGAGCAAAATAAAAAACGGTGACGGGAAGAAAAAGCTTTTTGTCCGCTCCGTGCGAACATGAGATAGACGTTCTGTCCGTTTCGCAGAGTAATTACATAAAGTTTGGTCAATTTTAACTTTTAACTTTTAATTTATCTTCCTTTAGTGACTGATTTACCAACTCGGGTTGAACTGGAATTGTTGAAACGTGAAGAGGATCGGCAATTGAAGTCGATAGACAATTACGTGGACGTAACTTTTGAAGAAGCATGACTTTTTTTTCGTTTCCTTGTAATTCCAGTGAACTTGGGATTATAATGCAGTAATAAAGTGAATGACTGTAATATCACAATTTCTGCAAAGAACGAGAATAAGTAATGCAAACCGTCAGTTGTTGTCTACTTTTCGTTAGATGGTGTTTAGATGTTAGTGTTTTTTTTTAGCCTCATTGTGATGTTTTGCATATTTCTGCAGAAATACTCGTTACCACCTTAGATACAGTAAAATCTTATTCTAAAGGCCCCCTTTTTAGCATTAGCAGGCTACACCGAACGGATTTTAAAATCCCGAGTTTTGTAGACGTTAAGAAAAGCTTCTGAAGAAGCAAACTATGGATGCACCAGATCCATAGTCAAGTGAGTAGGTTGAACACACTCTCCTCCCTCCTCCCCCGAATGTTTTACTCTATGATGGGTGAAGATAGCAAGAAATCAAATGTCTAATAAAACTGAAGGTTGACTTCCCCTGAACCGAAGTCCTTGCTACGGCCCTGGATATACCGAACGGTTTTTTCTGGTCTCGGGAGACTCGCTATAACAAGATTCTACTGCAGTTACCGTCTTTGGACCACAGGAAGTGTGCGGTGTGTACTAACAAACATGTTGTAATGACGTCGTTGTATCCACCACTGTATTTTATGAGAAGGAAACACTTAAAGCACTAAACAAATTCCGTCCGCAGTCAAGGTAGTCCATCTCCTGACCTGAAGAAAGTTAGTGAAGACAAGAACGCATATAAATACTGATATTTATTGTGTCTATCCATGTTCAGAGGCTTTTATGTACATCGACAAAATCAACCACCATCTCTGATTTTTTTTGCTTCCCATTCGTAGAAATTTAAACCATTTCGCACTTGTCCTTAACGGTTGTCATACTTTAAAATTTTCTATCACTAATCGACCCTCCGCGAGGTTAGCAATAACAACGTTCTAAAATGGCACAGATCTACAAAAGCTGCTGCCCCCGTTTCTAAGAAAGTTTCAAAATTGAATCACTACGGGACTTGGTTTTGGACAATTCCACAAGTCCATTGTTTGACTACTTTTATTCCGAAAATAAATCCAGCACTGCTCAAGCTGACAGAATTTCGGGAAATGCTGCATGAATCACGTATTGAGAAAAGGGTGCAACCAACAAAATTGCCTCCCTCAAGATTTCGAACGATCTTAACAACGTTTCGTGTCTTCTTTTTCGTCAACAAATTACAGTTTCATTATCAACCGTGGTATACAGTTGGTTTGAATGTGCAAAAACCGTCCAACCAGTAATCTGGTTTGTGTGTTCTAGAAACGTGTAGAATCGTTCGAAACTTGTGGTAGTGCCTAAATCAAAAGGAAAAAAAAATGATTGATGTTAACTAAGCGGCAACAAGGACCAGGAGTCAAAACTCCCCTACAGAAGCGTGATTTCGCTTTTTCTAACAGGATCAGTGGACTAAAGATAGCATTATACTAAACTGCAGTAGCCTACTAAGAGAGCCGTTGCTGGGAGAGACAAGTCTTTTCACTGATCCTTTATGTTAAGGATTTATTTTTTTATGCTGTTCGCCTTCGGGAAGAAGTTAAAATTAACGAAAAATATAGTAAAAAATTGGCGGGACTTTAGCTATCGGAGATCAGGGTATATGAGCGTGTGAAGATTTCTCCTCGCTATGATCAAAGTAGAGGAAAAAAAAAGGGTGCGAAATCTATAGTTGCCCATGTAAACACGTTGGCTTTCTCGTAGTATCTCCTCATTTCCTTCTTGCTCAGAAAAGCGCTCTGGGATTCACTGAACGTATAGTTTCCCACCAAGAAAATCGATTAATATTTCGGTGTCGGTAAGATTTTTCCAAAATGTTTCATTGAAAAGGGACAAAACGAATTATCCAAGGAGAGCAGTTACCTGAGAATGTGGGTGTTTTAAGTACGAAAATTTGAACAAGTAATTCGAATTTCTTAACAAATGAACTAAGCGAAAAATAGATTTTGTAGACGAAGTCATGACGTAAGGTGGGGAAGAGGTCTCATCCACGTGGGCTCGTGATTGGAAACTTTCTATTAGAAGTAGAGGTGTGCGAACGATGAACGTTGCCAAAAACCACTCGGTTAACGTTTATTGCTGTGATGGCCAGCCCTGAGTCACGCCGTATTTCTTCCGTTTCAGAATGCTTCAAACTTGCTCGCCCAAAATGAAGAGAACAAATCTTTTCGGCTGTTTCTTTCCTTATGAAGAAATGATATCCAGTCACGCGCTATCTGTCACGCATTTGCATTTTCGGGTACTCATCGCATGATGGCGACTCCTTTAAGGAAACAAATGTCCACCTCTTTGCATGGACACTCTACTGACACGTTCACCTAACTCAGGCCCCCCGGCGACTGCCGCGGCCGCGACGGCAGCAACTGCCGCCGCCAGGAAGTTGTGCTCTGACCGCGGGCGAGGGAGGGCTGCTAAGGGTGGTGAGAGTGAACATGAGGTAGCGGCGAATAGGCCCGTACTGAGGTCGTGAGCTGAAGCTGAAGTGCGCCTATGAAGTCCTTCAGTGTGATTCATGGACTCTTCGGAACTTGTGGGGTCTGTGCCTTGTACCGAGAGAGCGTTCACGATGGCGTTGACTGTTTTGCAATCGCTCTGGAAATCTTCGCGATTGGATACCAAATTGGGATTCTTGCCAATCTTGTTAAGCCTATTTTAGAAGCAGTATATGAGACATAAAAGCAAACACACTACTGCGTATTTTATTGTTGCGGATACGGTTAGTGTCTATACCTTTCAGCTGCCACACTCTCCATGGTACGTCTCATGAGCGGGTACTGGTCGAGTACAGCATTGAAATGCTCCACCGAAAGGGAAAATAGATTGCAATAGGTTTCGGCTCTAACGGAAGCGACTCGTCTGGCATTGGTCAAAAGACAAATTTCCCCAAAATACGATCCGTCACTAAGGCTGGTGGCCACGTCACCATTGCTCATCACAATGTCAACAATGCCTTCTTGGATAAAATACATTTTCGTACCGATCGTCCCCTCTTTGATGATGATATCTCCTGTAAGAGTAAACAGAATATTTTCCCCAATTAGATTGTCCCAGTTTTCAGGAACTAAATCTAACAATGTAGTAGCCTACCAACAACAATACTCTTCTTAATATGGCAACTTGTTAGCCTGCAGTTTGATTACGGTGGTGTAGACTCGGGCTAGTTGTAACATTTCGCGCCTTTTTACTTTCGGCCATAGTGCGGACTTAAGAAAAGCTATCATCCGAGCGTATAATTACTAGACGCAAATGTTTATGTCTTCTATCTACTTAAGCCATTGCTTAGTTGGTGAAAGCTTAAAAAATACCCAACTAGCGTTCAAACTAGAAGCCTCTCAATTGTTACAACGACTGTGAATGCGACACAATAATATGAAACGTAGTGTTCCGTGTGTCTGATAATAAAAAAATTGCATATGAAATTTTTACTGATAAACTAAAATCTTCCATAACAAAAGTTTGCAGTTAGAATCACAATTAGTACTGGAAGATTTTTAACTTACAACGAATTCATTTGAGAAAGCCAGTGTGCACTGAGTTTTCTAAGCACAGGTAGCCCAGAGTCTCAGAAACGACATTTTTCTCAAGTTTTAATACACAGCGACACGCTGTGTTTGAATAACTCAGTGCGCATCGACTCTTCCAGATGAATTCGCTATTAATCTCTGCTAATAAAGAAGCAATCTTCAGAATAGTAAATGAGGCATTTTCAAACTCCACATGACTACCATGTCAAAAGTGCTTCATATTTGCAGCACATTGTTTTCTTTATAAGGATGCAAAGATCTACAGCAGCTTAATATACTTTAAATTACGTAAAAAATACATCTGTTTTTAATGGTTTTCCTCTGAGCCGTCATTTTCAAATTTCTAAACTAGCTAGGCCATTATTATTATTGCCAGTGTTGTGCTTTTCGTTGCTTTGTTGCCTTGGTCGAAAAAAACTACCGTACATACGGCTCAAAGCACGTCTCTGGCCTCTTAGGTTTCTTGTAAAATTACGGCGGAACTATTGTTCCTGAACGTTTAGTATGCTGTTTACAAAATGCGATGCTTAAAACATATTTTAAGGTAATTTTTGGTAGCAGTAGTAAACGAAACAACCTAAACAGTGACACACGTATTTTTTTTAAATAGCAATAATAAAAAAATAAAAGCTTGAAATTTGACTTCTAATATTCAACAATTTTCAGCTCATTTTACAGGATACCTTATGACATCTAACTTGCGTTATTTGACACAACAATGAATTTCTCAACCTCAGATAACCTTTCCTTCAAAGGTTATAATTCATGTTACAATGGATTAACATTACAATTGACCCGAGTCTCCTCTACTACAACTTACTGACAAACCCGAAAAACTCATTTAAATTGAGGAAATATCCGAATAATATTCATATAACGCTTGTTAAATAATCAACAGTTAAATATTTCAATAAGAAGCATGTTAACGGCGTATGCATTTCTTATATATCGGAGTAGATCACGATAAAGTAAAAGGAGTATTTTGAGTAAATGAGCCATGAAATACTGACCTGGTTGAAATACTTCGTATTTCAGCTTGGTGACAACATCTGAGACGAACATAGGATCAGCATTAGCGAAAAATGGTACTGACGCTACTAAGGATCGACAGTTGTAATTGATGACGTCCTAAAAAAAGAGAAACGTAAATTATTGGTTCAGCCCCAGTTGCTTCAAATGGGCTGTATATCTAGATATGTAAGAGTTTTTAAGGGCTTCAAGAATTTCAGAGGAAAAGATGGTTTGCAGAGCTTTTAGGACTTTTTGGTCGTGACATTAAGCGATGCAAGATAAATTTGCTTGCCCTGTCTTTTCCCCTCTCTCTTTCCAGCCTCCTATGTGATGACACCCAAAATGGAGGGTATCATGTTGTGTATGCGGATCGATTAAAGGGAAGAATGTATACAAGAGGGTGATGAGTTAAAGAAGGGAGCATCTCGTAATAAACGACTATAATGTAAGGTCCACGATGGTTTAAGGCCCGTGTCCTCCCCACAAAATGGTTTGATGTTGTGACGCTTAGATTCCCGCGCGCCCTCTGGTTTTGGCACGAACCACGTGGCATGATAGTCATTACTGTCTTCATGTAGGGAGGATTTTGCCCTTGTTCTGAAGTTCACTTTCTTACTGTGACATCCAATTTAGTTTTTAAAGCATCCCTTACCCTGTACCCTCCGTTTTTATGACACTGCTTATTTTCGCGCCTGGGGGGTTTGCTGTTGATCCAAGGATCTAATTAGCTTGCCTACGGGGGTGAGTGTCCACTAATGTATGCCATGTTTTTCTGGGCTGTAAGGCATAGCAACTTGAGTATTATACCCGGGGATAGGATAGCTGCACGAAAGGGACTGACTTTGGCCGTAAGCCAATCAATACGCATTGATCGGTTCTAAGCCCGAACAGGATAAAACCGACGCAGAGTTCGAGAAAGAGTCGTGACATCCGAAATGCACTCCCTGACACGTAGTTAGAGATTCTATGTCGGCTTTATAAATCAAGATGCAAAAAAAAAAAAAAAAAAAAAAAAAAAATGGTGGAAAGCAATGGGAACTTACTGCTCGTAATTTTTCTGACAGTTCTCCAAGAATGGCGTCTTCATCGAAAAATTTGCCTTGGTAACGATGCTCGAAATATTCGGTGATTCGCTGGCGCATATCCCGTGGCAATCTTCGGTAGGCCATGTATTCCTCCACCTGCTTCAACTGCAGGTCAAGGTAACAAAGACAAAAGGGCGTATTTAATGTTGGAAAAAGTGCAGAGCGGTGTCCAGCATGCTGGCTGCTGCTACATGACCAACATTCTCTGTGAAGTACATGCAATCGCTCTACGGTCACCATGGCAAACATCCCAGGGTCCGTACTATTGTAAATGGTCCTATTAGAATTCCTGTATATTCATGCTTGATGTTTTTTAAGCTTTAGCGTGTTTTGGTGCGCTGGGTGCGGTGTTAGTTTTTCGAGTTTTAAATTCCAAGAGACATACATTTTCATTAGCTTTGCCAGGCTTGAAATTGCAGATGGAAGTAATGCCAGTTAAACGAGTACTAAATAAAGAGGTAAATGACCTAGACTATAGGCCAACGAGAACTAAATGCTCAGCATGCCAGATCCAGATGGCAGGATTAGTTACCTTCTCTCGGTATTGCCGTCTGGAAGAATCCAAGCTTTGGATGAGGTTCGTAGCATGTCCTAGGAATAAGGCGTAGCATGTGGCGCCTGATATCATAGAGAGCATAGTGAGCCACATATCTGTTAGTGACTGTGGAGGAAATCTCCCGTAACCTATGCACAGCATATGTGACATTGCTTTGAACAACGCCCAGGAATATTGTTCTAGCCAAAACGCCTCCTAAAAGCACCCCGTTTTAAGATAACTTTTTAACGCTCTCACTCCTCCGCGAAAGCTAATGAAGCTCTAACCTGGAGTTCGTTGATAGCCACCCACGAATTTGGCGGAAAACCTTGGAGCATTGGCACCAGAAATTGTAAGCATCCACTCCTAAATATTGTGTAAAATGTCATATGAATTTACAAATAATTATATCTTATGGTCAACGATATCTTTTAACTAGATGTGCAAATACTTGTCATATAAATGAGTGATAATGTCTAAAGTTGAATCAAATAAACTAAATGTTATATTTTCAGCTAAGTTTTGAACAGGACACGGAAAAGTTCTTTCTTTCTGGTGTTTTCTTTATAGTTATAGTTTTACAGTAGAAGTAATTAGATAAAGTTAGTGCAGTAATCTATTATACGCCCGTCAATTTCTAGGTTAGGTTAGGTTATGTTCAGTTAGGTTAGTTATGTTCCAGTTAGGTTAGGTTAGGTTAAGTAAGGTTAAGTTAAAGTAAGTAATATTTTCACACTAGAGGCGCCTAAAACCAAAACAAAGGGATGGAAAAGCTGTTATTTGTAATGGTAATCTGCGATGCAGTTTAACCCTGTTTTCTTTGCAAAAATGGTCGCATTTTTTCACAAAATTCTTACTAATCGTACTTTGCCTACTTCTAATGAAGGTAACTAATACTAAAAAGCGTACCAGTTTTGAAAAAAGGCGATTACAATAGAGCAGTAATTTTACGAGGCGTATAATAGATAAGTACCGGAGTTAGATTTAGAAAGTAAGCCTTTAAAATGGCTCTCATTGCCTGAGGCGGCTCGGTGTGTAATTGTCTTTGTTATTTCGTTGCTATTGCTTACGCATTGCGGTTCACTACTTGTACAAGCGGAAACCATGTTCTAATACACTTACCAGTGTCCAATTAGCAGCATCATGCAGATGAGGTTGAAGATGCGCATGAAGACGCTGGCCATGTTCAAAAACTAGGAGAAGAGCCTTTATTTATTACGTATTGACCAATTTCGGATAACGCCACATCAGATTAACATTAACGCATCATATTTTTAGTAATAGAGCCCAAACTTATGGCTGTATTTTTATAACAAACAAAAAATATAAAACTTGGTTATAGGAAATAAAATAAAATGTAAAACGTAGACAGTTTAAATGAGAGTAAAAATGGAAAACAGAGTTGCATCGTCCCGCCCCAGCAAGCAAAAGTAGCAATATATATTTTCAACTTCCGCTTTTTTTGGCGCGTTTTGTGTAAATTCTAACAAGAAACATCGAATTGCTGATAGAACTTATCCAAACATAGCCAAGTTCGAGATCGCATGCTGATTCGTCTACTATACATATAAAATGGAAAAAAAAAGACATCAACCTATGGTCACGTCGTCGCTGTTCATATGAAGAAACAGACCTGTATAACTTTTTTAAAAAGGAAAAAAATATATATATTTCTCCAAGATTAGTCACATCCTGAATTTTCGATCTTTCATTCTACTCTCCACCCATAACAATATCTGCCAAAGAAGCACATTTAGACGCTACGAACAAAAAAAGGTGAAACTGCATGCTTAGAACTCTGGTTCGAAAGAAATGAAGCCAAGATTTATTGTAGAACAAAAATTAGGAGGGAAAAATAAGACTGCATTCTAAACAGCCGAAAGCAAAGGGCAGGGTGTTACCATGCAGAAGAGGGTGAACACATTGAATTCATACAGGCTTAAAGGTCATAACAATTTTCAAGCAATTTTGGGCTTTTCTTTAGGTCATTTTTTACCTTCCATATTAAGGAATTTTTGTTGTAAGTGGGCTTCTTTTCCGAGCTCATCCTGGCTCTTCTCTCTGTGCGCTTTTTTTGCAGCTTCTGAAGGATCTGCACAACACCGAACATGTGAAGGATAGAGGGAAAGAGCAATATGGATTTATGTAAAACAGCAGACACGTGAGCAATACAAATCAAGCATAATAATGTGAAATGAAAGGGAAAAATGAAAAAATAAAGGTGTCAAGTGGTGGTTTCCATTCTCGGTTAGTCGAGAAATGTAGTCGGAAAGCAAGAGAACAACAAGCCAGAAAGTTCCGTATGTAAAAGGGACGCAGATACGAATTCAGGGTTCACAATGGGGAAGACCATCAAAATGCATTCAAAAGCAGGCTATTTTCCCCTTTGGTATAAAATTCAAACTATTCTACTTATACCTAGATTTTCCACTATCGGTTTTCTACGGTTTGAGGCTGCTAGTGGGCGTTTCCTATAATTTTTACACCTCTCCCGCTGAAATCTTCTGCTTATATAGCAGTTGTCTTCGAATTACAGTTGAAATGCGGAATGACGGCTGCAAAAACACTTCAACACCCTAAAGATATCTGCCTAACTAAGTGAAGTTTGATTTAAAAGTGCGTAGTCATTTCTATTCACATGGTTAGTAACCTACAATCTAAATTTAATAGATGCACATTTAACCATATAAAAAGGAGCGAAAGAAAATTTAAGTAATGTGGTCATATCCTTGCAGTTTTAAACCAACTGCTTCCCCTGCTGTCAATGTAGAAAATCTTGCTGCCTATGCGCACGAACAGCACGTTTGTTAAACAGGCCTCACCGTGGCCCAAACGGTCGGTCACAACCGCCAAAAAGCCAAACAGAATTTGCGCGTGCTGGATGCCGCATTTCCGCATGTACCAGTCTACTCATGTTTGCACTATAATCGCTTAGTGTAACTCCTTTGTTTATTTAATTTTGTTCGGTATTATTTCTTGTGTAGCTGTTGAGCATAACGCGGATGCCTTTGAAATTTAGCCTCAGTGGTAGATTGGAAGCAAAAATTTCCTTAATAAGAAAGAATTAAGATTGCTTTAATGAAGACAAAAGGAGCCGCACAATGAGGGTATTTACAGCAATGATTTTCTCGTGCTCTAGCTCGTTGTGGTAGTATAAGACAGACACTAACCACGCCTTATTTCGTCGGTATAAATGTGCCCATGTCTGCTAGAAAGTATTCCGATCGACTTGCAAAATAACCTTTTTTAACGTTTTTCAAGGCGTAAGCTTTCACCTACTGCCCTTCTTTTAGTATTTAAAAGCAGGATTGTCACTGAACACAATGACATAGGAGGGGGTTTGTATTCCACTCTTAACTTGGATAATTACTAACTTGCTTTATAGATTAGTGTTAAATACCTTTTCCACACCCAAATAAATTTCTTTATCCAAACTTCCTCTAGCAGCAATATTCTATGTAAATCAGCTTAGAAATTTGATATCCTTTAACCCAGTTGCAGTTATGCTTCGAAAAACGAAACTTGATGAGGTAATTTCCTTAACCGTGTATCCCACTTAAAGCGGTTGAATTTAAAATTCTCGTACTTACACTGGTGAGACCTCAAGTGACGACGGTAAACCAGGAATTAGTTATACTTTCGCGTCTATACACCTTGGTGATTTTTCCCCCACTATTTTGGCGAGCATAAATGCGAGAATGCATTTGTCTTCACTCTATCATGAACACGTTGAAAGCTTAAAGCTGAACTAGGGTGTGGGCATAAAATATACAGATGAACTATCTAGCGTAGTGACGTTTCGCGGTTCAGTCATCTGTTTCACGCGTCTTTGTTATGAAAACAAAAAACGCAATCTTTTATTGCCCACCAAACCGTACTAAGAATTTTCCACAGACATTGCTTATTCAACTTTCCAGTGTAGTTAATCAGTGCTTTTGTATTTTGTAAGGAACGACGTAATTTACGACCAACTTCCCTTATATCCCTGGTAAGTGTATCTATTTACAGCCTACATATATCTTTTAGATCTGAGCATCGACCGTCTAGGTTACGAGCTAAAACAGGGATTGCTTGTGCCGTGAGAGAATTATTATGCCAAGTATCTTATACTATAATATTCGACTAAGGATCTTCAAGTAACCCACCTCCCCAAAATTTCTATATGAGCGAATTAACCGTGAAGTTCCTTTTGAGTCCTTTCGACTTACAGAAAGTGAGTTTGCTACCTTCTAATTACAATACTCTTTAATTTAATTACTTTTTTCACCAAGGTTGATAACTCCTCGTAGAGATTTACTATTGAACAGGGCTTTAAGACCAAATTAGTGTCAAATTGCGCTCTGTTGCATTGCGAAGAGTAATTTCAATCTTGTTTAATTAATGCGTTGTGGTTTGAACCCAGAACGAATAAATTTTAAAAGAGTTTTGGATAAAGCAAATAAAAATAAAGAACAGCAAGTAAAAAAGTAAAGTTTTGAACTTAGATTTTAGGAAAGTAAATTTGTTTTAAGGTTGATTTGGAAAGAAAAAACAAAATTAAATAAAACGAAGACGTACAGGAGTATGAAAAAAATTGGCACACATCCCAAGCCAGTATCTGTCAGGGTTCAACACATTTGAGGACAGCCTACGTATCCTGGATTTTTTTTTCTTTTAGGCTTGGTGTTATTATGCAACTGTTTTTGTTCTTGGAAGTCTTTCCTCTGGATTTTTAGAGGAACGAAAAAATAGATTAGAAAATGTAAGAAGTGTAGGTTAGGCCCATTGCCAGAAAAAAAATCCACATTACCCTTTGCATTTTGGAAGGATGCATGCAAAATAAGAAAGAAGACAGCATCAGTGATACGACCAGTTCCCTATTCTTACTGTTGTTATCTCATACATCCTTGTGTGAATGTGAATAGAAAGACGTTTTAGTTCTTTTAAAGGATGAAAAATGGCTTCGACGAAGTATAAAAGAAACCTAATTTACTGGTTCTTTTTCTGTTTGATCCTTAAAAGGAAGGAAAAATATTTGCCACGAAAAATGTATTTACAAAAAAGCGAAAGAATAATCTTTTTCGCAATTTTCATCTTTACCGACGCTGTTGGCCGAAGAAAATTGGAGGAAAAATCACAAAAACTCTAAGAAATATTTCGGTGTCGTAAATAATGCACAGCAAGTCTCTACCACCCAAGTTTGATTTTTTCTTGAAATTAATTTAATTAAATGTTAAAACCGAATACATTTTAGAACTCAAATCGGACGAACTTGGGTTCTAGGTCTCAATTTTTCAGAACTAAATGGTGAAAGTCGTGTTATTCGTTTAGGCCAGGTGTGTATACCCTAAGTCCCGTTTTTTGGGCATTTAGAGCCATTGTTATTTTTACGGTTACGTTGGTAAGATGTGACAATTTTCATTAGTAGGGCCAGAAGCTTATTCAAGCAGTAGTTTTGTACATGATACTCTAGTGTTATGTACGCTGTGATACGACGCAAAACAGTGTTGACGTTTTTGTGGTCGACAGAGTGTACTCAACCATGTGATAGCTAAACTAACTTAACGAACGCCCTTCTTGACTGGACTTAACTTGAACAAAGGATCTTCGAGGGGTGAAAATTAAGCTTTCAACGAGAATCCTGAGGAGAAAAAAAGTATAATTGATTCCAACGATGAAATTGATACTTTCATTATTTTGTTTCAGACATTAAGTGAGCTAATGGGCTGTCTAATAGTCTGTGCACATGTGTTGTATCCTCTATCTGTGCGATGGCAATTAAGTCTTGAATCTTCGCGTAAGGCAAAAGCACGTTTGAAAGAGTGTAGAAAGAAAATGTACAGAAATTTAGAGAACGTGAATCTGTGAAATTCAATTGTAATTAAATTCGTTAGATTAAGCTTGACCGTAGCCTTTGAGTATTTGAAGTGGGAAACGTGTAATAGTGACCCTGTTTTCATTTATTGGAGGTTTCTGCGAGTGTGTCATCGTTTGTTTGCTATCATTCGTTGCTGTTCCCGTAACTGAAAATTACAGTTGTGTCTTGATTCGTTTCTATGCGAAAGTTCACTGGATTTCCGAGACGCTAGACCGTAATTTTCCCCATGTTTTCAAAATGTACCTCCAGGGAACTTTAATGTTTCGTACTAATTTTAGTGTTTAGAGTGTAAGCAACGTGCCAGAGTAAATAAAGTGAGCTAAGAGAAATTATTATGCTATACAAACTGATCTGTACGTAGTAACGTAGACTTAATTTGTGTTCAAGCTGGGTCATGTAGGTATTTACCTTAAAGCCGTGAAATGGACGTTGCCGTGAAAATTGCAGTTTTTCATGAGACAAGCTGCAGGATAATTTACTGACCATAAGTGGTGCTAAAAGACCATTACAGCGGATATGACCTGAGCCAGTCGCTCACTTCAACGTTCTCGGGTGAGGTTATGAACAGCTGAAGTTGTTATTTGTGAAATTATTAAGATATTTTTTTCCTTCGGTGGGAGGATGACTTTCTACTTGGTTCAGTTGCGTTGCTTCTACCATCTCAACAAGGCGGCTAAAGGCAAGTGCACCACTAAGACGGACATTCCATAGCTAGACGTAACACCCATACTAAGAAAACTAACAACCACAGCGTTGCGGCTACCCATTCAAAATACCGTAAAAGCCACATTTCTTCCGTTTGGGGAGGCCGACAATGGGACAAATTCCCTGAGGAGGGATAAGCAGTTGAAGAAATGTGGCTTCTAGGAACGTTCTGAACGATGCAACTCCATGCGAACCTTTGAGTAGAAATTTTCGGGGGTTGTGAAGTAAGAGCAATCTTAGGTCCGAAAAAGGAAAACGGTTTTCAGTGCCCAACTTTGTTTAAGTGGTAGAATTGGAAGAGAGAACTTGGTGTTCTCGTCAAAGTTGGGATGTTGTAAAACTGATTAATGTTCGTTTGGGAATGAATAGGGGAACTCTTTCGGAACGTCAGAAACTTATGGAGGGGATGAGGGGCAAATTCAAGCAAGAGAAATTAGGAAAATAGATTTTCAAACTTACATAAACTTCCTCCCATTGGCTCACGTAACGAACTAATCGGGAAAGTCGCAGTAATCGGACCAAACTTAGCAATTTGGCCAAACGAAGGATCCGCAGTGCTCGCCCCGCGTGGAGAATTTGAAAACTTTCGCTGAAATCCTGAAATTGCATGAGTGGATGGACGGAAGCGGGAAAAGATAAAAAGATGTCATTACTTTTTGGAAGTTTTTTGAAACTTACCATGCTCTTTTGATTAACGTAGCAAAAGATGCGGGAAGCATTAGTGGTTGAGCAAAAAGAACGGGAAAGT
Organism: Triops longicaudatus; assembly: GCA_022885665.1. Classification (NCBI taxonomy): domain Eukaryota; kingdom Metazoa; phylum Arthropoda; class Branchiopoda; order Notostraca; family Triopsidae; genus Triops; species Triops longicaudatus. The sequence continues at coordinate 18,007 of JAGQDJ010000232.1, read as the reverse complement.
GAAACAAAGAGAAAAAAGGCAGGTCAGCGGAATAACAAAGAATAAAGAGTAAAATGCCGTGAAAGTTCAGCGAAGTTCAAAGAGTATAGAAACCGAAACTGGTAAAAATAATGCATTTACATTTTTCAGACTAATGAATGAAAAGGTAGCTGAAGAGTAAGGCGTGCGAAAGTAATATTTGACGTAAGTGAAACATGCAGAAAGTTCAGGCGATGGAAGAATTTTTCGTAATAGAAAGATGTCACTATGAAGTTACTGAAGTTCGGAAAAGGGTAGGAAATGGTTATATTTACCCCTCTTACTTGATTAAAGATGAGAAAGATATAATCTAAAGGGATGGAGCTGATGAGGTCAAGGAAGAACCATGTGCGCAGATAATGTCTGGCGATTAGTTTTGGATCCAGGATTACTTGCTCGGAATTGTCTTGTTGCATGATACCTGAAACACATCAAGAGTATGATTTATCAATACTTACACGATTCGGTGTGATTGTTAACAGAATGCTATACGTTAAACGTCCTCGTTGTATGCTTTCGATTAAATCTTACACATTTGAATAAATGGCTACGAACTGCTCACTGTGCGATGGAAGTCACTGAAAGTTTTAGTCGTTTGAAATGCTTATCGCACAAATGTATTCCAAGTTATCTTTTAATAAGTAGCTTTCATTAATTTTTTATTTTAAATACCCACTCATGTGTAAATTGTCAATTACATGGATTTCAGGTTTCTTGACTTAAAAAAATAAAAAGTAAAAAATAAAATAAAATAATAATAATAAAATAAAGTAAATAAAGCGAGTGGAGCAATAGTTGGTTCCGTTTACATGCATTAGTAAACAAGATCTTTAACTTAAAGACGGAAAATTCTTGTCGAACGTAAGAGAAGTGAAATGTTTGCTAAGCAAGATGTCACGGTGTTCGTTTCATTTCTTGGTTAGGTGATGAAGATGGTATTGATTTTCGTACATTTTTGTCTGATTCCAATGGTTGAAAACTAAAGCCAAGTTGGAAAGAAAGCAGTTAAATAGTGAGAAAGAAGGAGCGGATAATTAGTTGTCAAGTAGCATACAAGTTCCGGCGTTCGTGACTATTGCATACTTTTGACATGCGAAGATTGACGTCCTAACCTTCACCTTATACTTTCGATCACGTTATTCTTAGCTTGAAGAGCTCGCACTTGTTTCGCCATCTTCGCTCCCTAATGAGCTCCCAAGTTTTCTGTTGCTTGAACAAGCCTTTTGTACATTGGGAGCTGGAAACGAAACCTGAAGTAACTACAAGCAATTTGAATAAGACTTCAAAACACTTGTCAAACTGTATGCCCTTGCTTTACGCGGTATCGGCTCCTAGGTTTCTGTGTGAAATGTTGTAAGGACTCTTTTTATGTGGGTAACTCGAGTTGACACGTTTGCCTTTTTTATATGCTTAGTCTGTCGCTTGAAAATTGTAGTTTTTGAACAAAATTGTAACTAGAAAGTGAATTTTGAAGTGTTTTAAGCACCTAAACAAGTCTTTCATAACTTCTCAACACCTTGCACGAATTGAAAAAGTTTCCCCATGAGTGTAATCAGCTTAACTAATACATGATACTCTTGGAAAAGCTGAAGTAGTAATACAAGATAGAAGAGACAAAAAAGTGAAGCGCCTTCCTTTTCTAATCAAAGGTAGTGTGGACGCTTCTCGTGTGCTTAAGCGGAAGCTTGCAAGAGGCCCAACAGTCTCAAAATGAGAGAGGTGCTTAAGCATTGGAAAGCTGGAGGGTTCAGGGGGGCAAAGCGCGTATGCAAATGCCTCTTAGTTCTAAGAGAATAGGTAATCTTGAGTGAAAGGAGTGAAAAGCTTGAGGGTCAATATTCAAGGCGTCCGAAAATGGAAAACTCAATTTTCTAAAAAATAAAAAGTGTACATTCAAATGAAAAGCAGGTTTTCACAAAATTATACTGTTCGGAGTTAATGAGCTTCGAAGCGTTTTTTGTTCATTTTTGAATTATTTGATACCATCTAGGCTTTCGCTTATTGATGTTTGGTGTCTAGTTATTCTAGAAATTTTATTTGCAAAACTTCGTCATTGCATTCACGAAACGTTACAGTGAGGTGTGAAAATAGCACAAAAATTTGGCTTACGTAGCTACTATCCCGTGTAATTGACTAATTCTTCCAGCATACAATCTTTTGTAAAAAGCAAAGTTCCGTTGCTTTGTATTTAAAATATAATTTTTGTAATTGGAATTTGTTTATGTATACCGTTGGATTTTGTTAGCTGTTTTACGAGAACGCAATGACATACATTGTAAAGGTAACGAACGAATGCTAGTTTGTATGGGTGTTCGTGTATTTCTTTCTAGTTTAGTTCGGCTCGGAACAGCCGGTAACCGGGACTTTACTAATTAGACAGCAAAATAGATGGTATGTGAGATCAAGCTCGTAAGTTTACCTGTTCTAAAGTTAACGACGATGTCGATGAGAAAAATGGTATCAGAGAGGCAATTGAAGGCAATCCATCGCGTACTGAGGTCATCGTTAAAGAATGAAATGGCCACGGGAAGAATGATCAAGTTGGCCACGAGAAGAAGTAACATACACAGATCCCAATAAAACCTAGAATAAACGCCGTAAAAAAAACGTTATTATTAGAAGATCCTAGCAGGGAATGTCACCAGTTTTATTCAACGTTTTCTACAGTACTCTGTAGTAATTTTGAGAATATGGTTGTTAACGCAAAGAAAAAAAAAAGAGACTGGTGCAAGCATAGACAACGAAGGTTCGCTTTTTGTGGCAAGAATAAGCTGAAAATATAGCACGTTTCTTGATAATTGAATGGCAATTGCTACGCAGAGTCACTGGAAATACAGAATCACCGGTTTTTCGTGAAGTTTACACTTTTATGTGATGGACACTTCGAACATAGTAACGCTTGAAGTCCTTGGTTCAGTCTAAATCTTCTTTGTTTTGATTGTTAATTTGCATTTCCTTGCGATATGGCTGAGTGACGGACTTCGCCTTGTTCTTGCTTTTACTTCCGTGTATTTTTTCGCCTTTTTTCTTACAAGAACGCATTAATTCGTTGATCAACATGGAATTTTAAGAATAGCGAAAGGAAAATAGTTAAAATCTGATTTTGACTGTGCAGATGAATCTAATTGAATTGTAAGCCATAGAAATTAGAAGAAATGTCGTGTGCAATGGGAATGTCATTCTCGCCTGATTGGTGGAGGTGTCCTTATCGATTAGTCGTATTGGGGTCATCCCTGTGTATAGATTTTCTTCAATTATTTGTTAACGGTAATAAAAAATGGAAAACAGGGTCGTTAAGAAATAATAGTATTGTGACATTATACAAGGTCGAAAACGTTAGGCCGTATTGAACGTAACTTTTTTTAGGATCACCAGAAATAACCTAAATTTACATAACTACATTATACTATGGGGTATTTACGTTGTGCGCAATTGTGCTGTAGTTGTTTCATTTCGTTATAACCAAAATTAACGTTTCCTTTCTTAGCGGGTTAGCTATTCCTCAGAGTAAACAAATGTAGCATACTCAGTGGGACACTTTTTGTACCTTTTTTTGGGTGCAGTGACGTTAGTGTCGATAAGAAGCTTTGAATTATAGATTGGTTAACACGTCACGTGATAGTAATTCTTCTTTAAAAGAGTAATACTTCTCTGATGTTATGGAAAGAACTGTTTTACAGTCCAACTGATGGAATTCCCTTTTGTCGATTTCGTTGCACTGTAAAACAATCAACCAGGGACAATAAATGTTGATTTCTGTGAAAATTACTCAATTTCGTGTTTCTATCTTTTTAAGTAGTTGGCAGTCATTGTGCATTAGCAAGTAACGCCAAAAAATTACTACTGTAAAATGTTCAAAAATTAATAAATTATGTAACGCACATAGTCCCTTAAAAAAAACGCGAGTGTGTGGAATATCAAGATAAATTTTCAGAGCAATTTAAAAAAAGTCGATAAATCTAATATTGTTACAACAAGTAACCTTTGTACTACCATAGGAAATACAGTGTCAACCTAAAAGTAAAGCCTAGAAATGAGATATTTTTACTAATCTGTATAGTTTTCCGTCGTCGTAAGTTTATGAGAACAGTCACAGACTTGTCGCATTGCTAAGGCGGGTCGTCATCCAAATGACCAAGAAAGCCTAAGATATGACCATTATTTACATTAGGGGAGAGAAAAAAACGCCCTCCGTGCCTTTGATCTCTCCCAACTTCTTCTGATTTCTGATCAATTTCGGCTTCATCCCCGAAAATAAAATCGCCAACACCATAGAGAAATGTGGCGTGCCTGGGCTGGGCGCCAACGTCATTCGTCTCTAGAAGTAAGCATCTCTCGCGTTCTCACATAGTGTAGGCAGTTAGGACAAAACAAAAGTGGTTGGTCGATTGAGTACAAATAAATATACCTTATAGAGAGTGAGAGAGAGGCAACGTCAAAAAGCGAATGAGACCCAAAAAAAACGAAGGGGGATGGGGTTAGGATGTCGAGAAAGGAATACATGCATCACTATCTTGAACCCTGTCACCGCTACATTAAGGCTTAATAGGTTAATGTTATTTCGTCACTTAACCACCCGCAGCTCGTCCTCATCTCTTGACAGAGATTTCTCCTAGTTTGCGTGGTTTGATTATATGCCAGTTTTAATGTGGTCTCGACATGAGAGCGATCTTGAAGGATAAATAAATTTGGTATATTCATTGGTGGCTTGCTTTCCTTTTTCCTTTTTTGGGTCCATTGTTGGCGTGCTTTACTCAAGAGGCTTATTTCCCGCTTACACCAAAGGATAGTTGTTATTTATCTCTGTGTGTCTGCTAACACGTCGTAAACACCACACGGACCGCGTAATTATCCCCAGCAGGAATTACTACCTCCTGATACCCTATGAACCTTTATCAATGGATTAGATTCTATCGACTTCGAAGAGGAAATTTTTCTCTGCTGTTTATTATCAAGGTTGACCTAAAGTACACCACTTAAATTAAAGGGTCTAATACTGGGAATCCTGGGCTGCTTCTCTCCTACTTGTTCCGTGAACTGTTTACAGACCTTTCGATGAGGCAACTAGGTCGTAAAGCCAGGAGAGGTGTGTATTAATAAGGGTAAAAACGTCGCTTGTTCGGCGATATTATGTGCTCGTCACTGCGAATGGCGTGAAATGTTACAAAGCAGCAATAAGAGTAAACAAGCGTAAGAATTGCGAAGAGAAAGTAGAGGGGTGAGTGATTCTGCCACCTTAGCATATTTACGAGTTCTAAGGTGTTATTACTAGGTATAAAATTATGATTAATTTTCTATATACAAATGATGGCTAATTAATTCCTAATAGTTTCATTTCTTAAGGACATCTGAATAATGAAACCTTGTGTTTCAGGGAAGTTTGAATATTTTTATAGCGATATATTGTTCGCAAATTTCCAAAAAGGAAAGAGGTGAACCGTTTTTTTAACGTTTTTGCAATGAAGACTTTGTGTGGCATTAATTCATTATTAAATATTTGTCACTAATGTTATACAGCATCAAGGCGAATGAGTGATTTTTACGTAAACAAAAATTACCCTAAATTGAAGAGCCTTGTAAATTCATATAACTTTCTCTGTGTCGCTGTGTTTTTTTTATAATTCAAGATATATATATATATATATATA
>JAGQDJ010000232.1:0-12193 GCA_022885665.1 Triops longicaudatus | reverse complement strand
TATATATATATATAAATATTTGTATAGAAAATTTGTATGTTAAAAGATTTGTATATTCGTAGTGGAATAGTGTTCCAGGAAATATTTCGCAGATAGCAGTTTTATGAATGTAGAAGTATTATTTGAAAAATATTTGTATAGAAAATTTGTATGTTAAAAGATTTGTATATTCGTAGTTGCCATGTTTAATCGAAAGATTAATCGGTAAAGCTTAAGCTAAATTAACCTATTAACATTTGTTATCGTGAAAATTAACTGAGTTTTTACTGCTGTTTGTTTTTCCAAATTCCTGATATTACAGGGAGAACAAAGTTTGCGAATTAGCCTTTACTATTTCGGCCTTTTACCTGAACGCACTCATGGGAACGAGTAAGCAGGCAGAAAACTATATCATTGGGAGATAGCCCTGTTATCATACTGTGTAACTCTTATACTGTAGAATTAGCAAATTGATTAATTGTTTGTTGGAATCGGATTCTAGTGGGCAAGGACGGTTGTTTGTTGTTGTAATGCCGTTGACGTCATTACCCGTTTTTGGGGTCCTGCCCTCCATTATTTATGGACGAAAAGGGATAAACCTTTTCCTGGTTTGCAGGTTCTGCTGTGAATAATAGAACACGTTCCCTCAAATGGCACTGCGAACACGCGTCATGTCCACCGCTCAGTATTATCGCGTGGGAACCTTAACATAACATTTGAACAGTATTAAACAATTCTGAAGAGCGAAGTGGCCTTTTTCAGTGAACGGCTAAAAGAGTGGTTTCATTTAAATGAAACAAAAAAGTGGGAACAATATGTAAAAAAAATAACTGCTGTATCAAGAACTCATGAAAATGTAGAATTCTGGAATTCCTAAAAGAGACAGAGAAAGACTTTCTCTGAAAATGCGAAAAGTTGTCGATCTCAGATAAAGAACGAACTTCCTCATATTGGAGAGTTGCCTAAATTCTTCAATTGTATAAAATTCTATTCTAATAGTTCATCCTAAAAATGGTTAAATCTTACGAATTTTACACCGTGAACCTCCTACTCACGTTTTTTTTGCGTAAGTAAATTTTATGCGTGCAAAAGTTGCGAAAAGTAAGTTTAATTACAGCGAAGTTGCCAATTTATTAAAGAAATAAAGCAGAGAAAAATAAGACGGTTTATTTGAAAGGAGAGATGCTAACCGTGCCAAGACTTTTTGTGAGAGTTATGCAGTTACAACTTCGGTAGTTCTCCGAAATTCGACGGAGACGCACAAATACTGCATGTCAAGTTTTTAAAATGGTAACAAAATTATTCTCAAAGATTGTAAGTAAACTTTTGATTGATTCCCCATCTCTGACGGAGCTAAACCCTAAGAAAAGTTTCTGTTTTCGTGTGTGCCTTACGAATTACTCGCAAAAGATAGAAACTAAAACTTTAAGTGCAGTGTTGTTGTACGAAATTTCACTATTCGACAGCTGTAACTAATTTAATAGTTCATATTAATTTAGTTTATTTTAACCAGTGATGAACCCAGCGGCTCGGAGAATTTCTGCTTTCAGCGTGGATTTATAAGTGAAACGTGCTTTTTGTTGTAGTCCAGGATACGATACGTAAAACAATAGCTCAATGTCCCATTGTTAAAGGCTAATGTCCCTAATTAAAGGATTATGGCCCATTTGCTTATAATTAATTCAGTTGCAATTGATTTAAATTAAGTTGTCAAAAGTCAGTAGTTTTTTTTAGAAACTTAACTTTTTTTTCCAAAAATTGCTTTGAGTATGTCACAGTTCCGACCATTTTTCGAAGCTTTTCGGAAAAATACCGAGTTTTGCTAGACATTCCTGCGTTTAAGGCTCAAGGGCATTAACGCTAGGAAGATAAACGCATCTTTGAAAAGGGTGTTACTGATTGTGTCTGTAACACCCTGTTATGCCAGTGTCTACCGAAAGGACGTGAGTTGCCTTGTGAAAATAAGCGGTGCGGAAACGTGGAAAAGAAACTACTAAAATCCCTCTGTGTTTTTTCCCGTCCATTTCATCCTCCCACCCATCTTCTTTCTGCATTTCTTTCTCGTTCATACACTTTGGGAGAAGTTTGTGTGTGACCCTATATAGAAGCTATGCGTGAGTCAATGCTACACCTTTGTCGTTCGGAATCTGAGAAAACGCTTAAACAAATAATTCTAGCGAAGCGAACCAAACTTTTGCAGTTGTGGAAGAATTGGCGGGAATCTGGAGTACAATATTTGTATTACGCACAAGGTAAATGGCCTTTGTTGTCCTTTGCACAGTTTTAAAGGGCAAACCTGTGCGGAAAAGCTAAGAATAGTCAAATTTGTCTGTTTTTCTTACAACAGAGCCCTTTTGACCCCCTGTATTCGCCACCTTCGGCTCCCTCCACCCTACGTTCCAGCCCTCCAACCGCCAACCCAATCAGAATAGCAACGAAAACTAGCGTAAGCCCTTATAAAGCATAGGTCCCCTCCACGTGAGTTTGCGCACTAAATATAGTTCACTTTTGAGCAGCACAAGACATTTTAATTTACTTTAATACTTTGTAAATTTCTGTATTGGTACCGAAACTCTTTACTTGACAATGTCCATCAGTTAAAAAGTCAGAGGAAATTTAGGGACAAGCCACCGGTAAAGAGAAAAGATAGTAAAATAAACCAGTAATGAGAAACACTGTTGTTCGTGACACACGTTTAAAATGTTCCATCTTGTGTACACATTGTTATTTTGACAGTTTTGCCTTCCAGCAGAGTTCAGAATCAACTTAGGACCTAAATTTACACTCATTCTTACATGGATGACGCAAGAAACACAATATTCAGTGCCAAAAATAATACATACGAAAGCTGGTAAAGTCTTCTTAATACTTTTTGTAAAGCAAAGGTTATGTAATTTTCCTTAGTGGAACACGCATAATCAACCAGTTAGAGCCAGAAAAAATCATGATTGAATTTAAAAAGGTCCGTCACGAGAAAGAAAACAAGACAATCCTTTTTATCCTAAAAACCGCACTCGTAAGCGATGTAATGTTAAGGAGAAACTATTTTATTTGATTGTAAAACAGAGTTTAATTCTGAAGGATTTTCAAGTCTGGAAGTCTACAAGTCAACCTTAATTTTGTCTATAATCGATACGGCCACAAATAAATCTTTGATCTTCATTCTTCTCGTTCTGTGTCAAGCCTTGAAAAAATCCTAATAGAAATTGCAGATCACGGAGAAAGAACCAAGCCCCTTTTGTTGGATATTTTGAAGTTTTTTTTTCTGTTTAAGAAGAGAGGTTTTACAATGTTGGGTGCACTCAGATATTGGATGTCTTGTGCTTCTTTAGCTGGTAGTCGAGGGAGGTAGTAGGTAGTGAAAGAAATCAATAAGGGTCTTATGTGTTGATTTGGCCTCTTCGAAAAACGGAAAAAGCATTGTGTAATTTGGGGTCGTTCTCGCTTCCCATTTCGTTTCCCAAAAACGCGTACCTTTCTTTCTCCCTGCCGTCCCTGCATTTCTTAAGTTTTTCGGATGAAAGGGAGATCTGTTGCTGCACTAAACGCAAGAAAAAGTGAAAGTAAGAAGTAGGTGATTTTGGAGGATTCCTTGTCTAAATAACAACGGAAATGTTATAACAAGGTACTGGCAGATGCTTGGGAGTCGTAGTTAGGAAAAAATATTGTGTTAAAAGGGATGAAGAGTCAGATGAGGAGCGAGAAGTACTAAATAGCAGATCGTCTGTTTCTTTTTTTTTTCGCGTAGAGGACCAGGTAGGGTCAGAGCGCTTCAATTTATAGCGAGTTCGGTAGAACGGACTTTTTCCGTAGGACGAGGCTTTGTTTGTACTGTCGTCATTGAGGTTAAAAAAGGATCTCAAACAGCGCGCAGCAGAGGGGTTAGTCAAGTGGAGTTGCACTTGAGATTAAATGCGAGGGCTGGAAAGAAATTTTTGGCAGAGCACGCTCACTGTGGTATAATTTCATGTGACGTTCCTTTTTTCCCACCTTCGTAGTACTGGGAGTCGGTAAAGTGCTTGGGAACATTCCATAACGGAGAATGCGCAACGTGTAAGGTAGTAGTCGTTTTTGGCTTGATGAATGCCACGAAGGACGAAATATTGAACTATATTTAGCGCCAGAGTTGTAGGTCTTTCAGCTTATTTTTGGGATTGACAAAGGAATACGTGAAAAAAAAAAGGGTTATGAAATCTAACAGTAATGTTACGAAAAACGGTGTTTTAAACCGTATTTTTCATTAAATATAAACAGTTATTGACAAAGTTTGATGTATAGAGTTAAGTAATAATCTCTCTTGATCATTTTGCTTTAGGCAAGGAATAGGCGTAAATGTATCTGTCGGTGAAAGAAATACTGTTCTTTAGCAGTGTACTAGCGCAGGAATGTCGGGGAATGCCTGTGTGGAAAGTGTTTATTAGGTTGTCCTCTGAATGGGTTAAAGTAAGCGAGTGAGTGACTGTAATTTCAGAACGCATACTGGCGTATTTCAACACCCTGTCTTGCAGTAGTGTACCCTAGTTTGTCTCGTTTTTTAAGTCAGTCATTTTTTACACTGAAGAATGTGTTGCAACCGTTACGTTCTCTGTCTGTGTGAATCAGTTTCTGGAATTTCTGCTAGTAAAGCTAATAGTTCCTGTTCGAAAGGACTCCGAGAAGTCAGTAAATCTTCGTTACGGTAGTTGAGAAGAATTTATCGCACATTAGTGCGTCGTCAAGGCAGAAAATTATTAGGCGGAATATCTTTATCGTGCTTAGAATATTTTCCATTACGAAATGAGTAATGAATACCGCTTCGGCGGATATATTCATTTTGGGCGTTCGTCGAATATTTATTTTCTCCGCTAGGAGGTCAGTTATTTGGCAGCAATCGTGTACTTTGTGGAGTGTGGTGAGCAGAAAATTGCTTAGCATTGCTATTGAAGGGGAAAGTAAAATTAGCAAAGAAAATATGTGAGGACATTTCTCGTACAGAAATGTTGGCACTTCCCCGTGCATCATTAGTATTTAAAATTGCAACTAGCTCAAGGACAGCGAACACTGATCAGCTATTTATTTATTTCCATCTTTGCTCGTTCTTAGGTATAATACAAATGGGTGACAAGGCGCTGTGGAGCTAAGGATTCCAGTTTTTCGTCTCAGCAGGTTGAGAAATTTCTGTCTTCCTAGAGAAGTGAGTATTTTCTTACTTTTTCCCCCGAGACCCCGATCTAGTTTTGATTGATCGTTTTGAAAGCTGTCGGGGATAACTGAACAGCATTTTTTGACTTGCCAACGAAGACCGGAAACCTTCCCGTTTGCGGTTGTCAAGCCCGTATTATTGCGGAAATTTCCTTTATTTCCTAGCGTCAGTCTTTCCTTTTTTCGAAAAATAAAAAGGATGCTGAATAAGTGAATGGAAGCTGGGCAAATTTGCAAAGTAGTTTGTGGGTTAACTCACCAAAACTTGAATTACTTTTTTTCCCAGTAACCGAGCGGAGAAATTGCTAACTTGTTTTCTAGTCTTTTGTTGGCAGCAGTTCGATATTCTCTGACGGTCTGTCTCACGCACAAGGCCTACGTTAAGTTATTCAGATTAGGTGGCGTGTATTCCTGCCAAGTTTTCCGCTTGATTTGCGTGAATTGCTGAGGAGAATGTCAGAATAGTTGAACTTGCACTTGATTTGGCATCAAATATTTGAGATTAACTTGGTAGGGAGTTGGATTTTAACGCTAGGGGACTTACATATCGGAAGACAAATGGCAATTCCTTTCTAGAAATGTCAGTGGTAATCAAGTTAAAATTTTCACCAGGTGAAATTAACATATTAGGATAAATAAGAGAAATAGGATGTAACTTTTTATGGACTGCTTGCGATTTAAGTTCCAGAAATGTAGCTAGTGGGAAGGAATAGCTTAACGAGTACTATATTAACTCTGATTTGTTTCCAATCAATCAGTCTTCAGCGGAGTCTGGCCGAAAAACGGAAGTCCTGCTTTTGCAATTATTATCTCATCTTTGCAAACGGTTACTCGTTCGAAGAATAACTGTAAATGTCTTGAGAATCTCTTGTTTTTGAGAATACTATGCAAAACTTATTTAGTGATGAGCGAGGGCGTAAATTCAGAGTTCCAAAAACAAATTCAAATACTGCAAGTAGTAGCCAATTTGTATAGAAATGCATTTTGTATAGAAATGTATGGAAATGACTCAGTCAATTCCTTGGTTAGGAATTGGAATTTGATTTGAACTTGTATAATAAGTTAGTACAGAGATTTGGATTTGGAACTGGAAATTGTTTTTGTGTCAAAAGATCAACTAGGGCTTGGAGTTGCTATTGCTAGAAACGGAGCAAAGGGAGTCACTTCGCTGAAATTGTCCTTTTCGGATTTACATACAAGCCTGAGTAGAACTGATGACACATGCTAATCACAAGTATTTCCATATCTGTTGCCATCTCTCACATTACTGCCAAAGAGTTTCACGAATTCCCCAGTTATAATCTTATTCATCTCACCAAGGGGAGTTTGGAAGAAATTTTCTCATATGGTATTCAGGAGCTTTAAAGCCGTTGACTGCAGGAAAAAAAGAAAGACATAAGAGGACAAAGGGAGCGTCAGTTACCTAAAATTGGAGCAAGGATGAATGATCCAGTGTCCGGCAGCCTTTTGTCGAATCCGTTCTTTCATGAGCGCTTTTTTGCTTCCAAACAGCTTCATAGCCAGTTTATTGTCGGTGGGCTGGAATAAAGCCTGCAATTGATTACGCAGAAATGACGGCTTGGGTTCGCCGCCCATATTGGCCGGGCCAGGTCCTGGGCCCGCTTCTTCTTTCGGCGTGCCGTACAAACTCACATCGTCGCCACTGAAATGCACCTTCCCACCGCCAGAGCCTCCGCCTCCGTCTTTGAAATTCATTTCTGGTGTGATGTAGTCAGCAATGAAGGCGGCTTCGTCCTCCAAGGCCGTCACCAACGAATCTGAGAAGGTGTGACCATAGTCATCGCGATTGAGACCACGTGGGCTGCGGAGTTCCTCTTCGGACGGGGTCGCGGTGTTGGCCGGCCGGCCGTTGGCCAGTCGGAGCGACGGTAAGCGCTTGGTACGCCGTCCGAGGCTTCCGTATCGCGAGTAACCCACTTGGCTCAATCCTGAACCTTTAATAGCCCCAGGGCCGCTCCATGTAGCCTGGTTTCGCGCTGACCAGTTGGTACCTTCGCTCGTGTTATGATTATCCTCGTTACTGGCCGCAGAGGCTTGGGTGTTATGGGCACCACCACCGTTGCCGCCTCCTTGCAAGAGACTTTGAACCCAGGTGTAAGAGGGTGGCGCGTAATTGGGCGGAACGGCTTCGGACTGAGCCCGGGATAAGGCCTGACTTCGGACGGGGTTTGATCCACCGGGTCCACCTCCCGAGACGTGCGAACGAGGCAACAGTGGGTGTGAAGCACTGGTCACACCACTTGGCGGCGGGGTGGATTGCGACCCTCCTGAGGGATGAGACACTTGCCTCTTTAGTTTGAGGACTTGTTGGCCAGGAGGATCGGCATGGGGCTGGTTATTGTTGTTGCCTGAATTCAGCAATTCTGCTGCAGAACGCTTATGGGCATTACTAGTACCGGCCAGTGAAGACGGAGGAGGCTGTTGTTGGTGTAGCTGTTGAGGCTGTAGGGGTGGCGGCAGAGAAGAGCCTTTATCACTCACACCTGAATTGCCACCTGCACTTGAAACCGGTAACTTGAACACCTGCTGCGAAGTAGGTACGTTGCTAGTAACAGCCCCGGTATTATTGTCGCGTAATTTCTGCGGTGGTTGGGAACCGGGACCAGTGCCGGCACTTGTCGGTGTCGTCGCGCCAGGTGAATTATGCGTAGAAGCTGCGGAAGGTGGCGGAGGCAGGATTGGGATGTTTACGGGGAAACCACTTTGAGAGCGTTGCGCTGCAGATTGCTGTAGGACATTACTGTTGCCACTGAGGTTAGACGTTTGAGGAAGGGCGACCGCGGTGCTGACCAACTTTGCTGCTGCCGCTGCGGCGACTGACGCCGAGGCACCCCCGGTAGCGCTGTCTCCCATGACGTGGGCCTTGAAGTAGGGATACCGCCGTTGCCACACAAACCAGCGAGGCTCGAGGAGGCGGAAGTACGGAACTTGCCGCGGCGCCGATGGGCCTCCGTGTCCCTGTCCACTCCCTACATAAGGAGGTGGAAGAAATCCAACAGAAAACCCAATACCCCATGTATTAGTATCGGTACCTTATACCCGCCTTTTTTGGCTTTGGAAGGATGGGTGGGCAGAGGGATTTGGTGGGCAAGAGTATAGGGTAAGGGTGTAGGGATATCTGGCAAGCCGCTGGCACACTTCCCACCTGCTGAAACATCGACCAAAGTCAGCTTGTCGTTCAGGAGACCCCCTCAAGTGTTTTTCTTGTGAAGGAGGAGAAGGAAAATGAGGAAGAAATGCTTTGTGGCCAGTAACCCCAATGACCCTCTTTTTCGAAAAATTTCTTTGGGTTCTGAAGTGGTCGGTTGTCCCCTCACCCCCTCCCTACGTTAGCACGCATGTAAAACATAACAAAAGCAATTGGCCCTGGTGGGCGCTGGAAATGGCTTGTGGTCGAGCGAGTAAACTGTCTCGCCGGGCGTTTCCGAAGGCTTGTGCTGGCTAGTAATATAACGTAAGAGGCTGATATCTACTGGAAGAAATTGTTACGAGAGTCTTAGATGTCTACGTTTTTGTCTGTCTGTGTCATTTTAGCTCTTATATAACAAAGACCGGACTTTTCGATTCGATTATATTTGCAGGCGAAATGTTGATTATTGATTATTGATGTGATTAAGGTTCATAGTTATCATGGGAAGTTATTTTAAAAAATATTCTTGTGTTGATATAGAAAACGAGTTGAGGAGCTATTTCCTGAGAGAGAAAACTGGTTATGTGTATTTGTGTTTTAAAACTGTGTAAACTTGAGCAAAACTCCTGGCTAACTGGTAAACTTATTTGTTTGAATTGAAGAAGTTTAAATCTCAAATATCGCTAAGCTGCACTGAATTATACAAGTAATACAGAGTGGTAACAGAAACAATTGAGAAGTATAGCAGTATCTTAAACGTAGTAATACAGTAGAAAATGTCGAAATAATATAGATAACTCCAGTACTTGACATGCCCAGTAATCATTAAAACTAATGGTAAATCGTTTTGGTACTTGAGTAACTTTCCATAATAATAATCTAGAAAATCTTCTGTATTTATCTCGTTCAGAATTTGTTCAGTATTAATTCAGTAATGGCTGTATGTGCTCAAGTGTAAACAATTTGAATGGTTGACAACACTTCCGGTTGAATGCGTGAGAAGGAGGCCACCGCCAGCTTTTGGTCTTACATAAGCTTTTGGTTTGGATCAAATTACTACTTCCCGTGTTTATAACTGCGAGTTCTTTCTAATGATACTACACGAATCATTAATGATGATGGTAACCTTGCGTGCGGTTCCGGCTTTAATTCAGTCATCCAAATGTGTTTGGAACAGTTTACCTGAAATTGTATGGAGTTGCTCAGACAGAGACTGGCGAGTGCAAAGAGAACCGTTGTCTAACTCATTCCTGGTAAGACGCAGAAATGTTTTAAGTGAAGGACTTTTCCAAAGTGGAGAGTCCTGGACACGGTCTGTGAATTTTTTTTTTCTTCGTCCCCGTTTCCCAGGAAGTTCAGAAGTGGCTCGTGTTAAGAAATGGTAATCCTCTTCTTTTGCTTAATTCTGTTGAAATCTTCGCTCTGCTGATTACATGATTAAGCTGAGAACATTGTCATGCAAAACTGGAAAGCTCTTGCTACAAAGATATGCCGTTCCGCATACCCCTTATCTCCAGTACTTCCTGGGAGAAGGGAGAGAATAGCTTTGACACGGTTCTCGAACTGGATTTACATATTACTGCATGACGATTCCATGTGTAGTAGTTCGAAAATTTTAAGCTAC
This sequence comes from Triops longicaudatus, assembly GCA_022885665.1. Taxonomy (NCBI): domain Eukaryota; kingdom Metazoa; phylum Arthropoda; class Branchiopoda; order Notostraca; family Triopsidae; genus Triops; species Triops longicaudatus. The sequence continues at coordinate 2,258 of JAGQDJ010000232.1, read as the reverse complement.
ATTTGGCATCACACAAACCTCAGCATGGTAAGACAAATAGCACTTTTGCTATGGTTCTTGTTTTTCTGCCAAATTGTATTTCTTCAAAAATGTGAATGGAGCAAATTGCTGACATACGGCTTTCCTGCCCACAATCAATCGGCGTTTATCTGTAGGGAAAGAGAAACGTCAAGCCAAAAGCTACGGCTGAATGGTTAATGTGTGAAGGGCATAATTGTCCAGTACTCGGAAGTTATCGGAAAAGTTGGCTCGTTTCTGTCCGATTTCTTTGTGGCAAGGTTCGGTGAAATTCCCTGGAGTACCCTTAGCTAGAAAAAGGAATTAGAGAAGCTTTGGGCAATAGAACTCTAAGCGATGGTTTGAGCAAGGGTATTGGCAGAAAGTGAACAAAAGTTTGCCCTTGGGAGAAACGGCGTGTGCAGAAATAAGTGTTTTTTTTTGCTACTTTCCTAAAATTTACACGACAGAAAGCTTGCGTTGACGTTGAGCGAAGACTAAGGTGGGCTTTCCGAGGAAATGTGTATAACAATATTGTTGGAAACGGTTGTCATCTTGTGATATTTAGATATTGAGGTTCAGCATTTCTACCGATATAAGTTAAGACTTAATTTTTGTGTAGCTCCTTATTTCGCTAATTTACTGAACTTGTCAGCTGCTTCTACCGTTTAGGTGGAAACATTGAACTCTTACAGGAAATGATAGTGATGTCAATAATGAAGAACTTGATGCCGAAATAGTCGTGAAATGAAGTCTTCATATCTTGGCGCGGGAAGTCAAACACCCCCAAACTTCTTAACGTGAAAGGTCGACATATCTGTAACAGCTAGCAGAAATGAGAGCAAATTTCTGATTGCTTCGTAGTAAAGGATAAGTACTATATTTCATTAATTGTAACACCTATTCTGTATTTTTGGCCGCAGATATTTCCCTTGACGCATCTAGTGTTTAATAGTATGGCATCATGATCTAGACACTGATTTAACAAGCTTTCTTGCCATGAAGGCTTAAGATCTTTGAAAAATAGAATATGCTTTGCGTAACAACTGAGCCAGTTTATTCTTCAGTTTCTGGAGAAAAATGTGCAGTTTGCTTGACCTAGTAGCTTTCTACGTATTTAAGTTAATCACCTGCCACTAATTTGGTTTGAAGTGCAGAAATTGCACATAGACTCAGCAATTCGCGATCATTAGGTTCACGACAGTCTCTAGAAGAATGAAGATTAATAATGCCCATTATTGCGTATGTATACCGTTCTTAATTGTATTTTAATGATTTTCCTCTGGTTAGTCCCACTTCTTGCTGCTAATGTCACAGTAAGGTCCAGTAACAAAAATTTCTTCTGTACGGCATCTAAGGGCGTGGTCCCCTCTGTCATAATGAACTTTTTTGGTAGAAGTATGACATTAATCACACTTAGGGGTTTTGGTTCCCATCCCTAAACTGGTCGTGATATTCTTTCATAAAAACGTAACCTGAAAGGTTTTACTAAAATAATGGCGGCAAACCGAAAGTATTCTACTGACACGTAGAATACGTAATAACGTATTTTCTTTTGCTTCTTTGTCATTCAAGATGCGTTTCTCACACCTTCGTGCAAGACTAGGATTTCTGTTAAACGAAAGTGCTTCTTCTTAGACGAGCACATTCGGATACGAAACTGTTACGACCACGCCTACACGTGCGCAGGCCCGTACCGTCGGGGGGGCCCAAGAGGGCCCGGCCCCCCCAATTAAAAAAATGGATATGAAGAAGAATTTTATTGCAAGATGAAAATGAAATAAAGAATCATATTTATTCATATATACCATATATAATCTAGTAGTAGGCACAATGTATACAGAACAACTGACCTATGGGGTGTTGCATAACAACTTTCTGTCTGCCTCACTGGTAGAGAGCAAGACGGTTAGTGCAAGAACTGTACTCTTACCGAGAGGCATTTCCATCTGTGTATCGTCTTGCAGCTTCCGCACTGACACTTGGTGCTTCAACTGCCACATGTGAGGCGAGTTTCAATACTTTATCTCGTGTTCAAACTCCCTTTCGTACATCTAGGACCTATTCTCGTAAAGCCAACCTTGTATTGCTCTCGTTTGAAAGTGACACCACTAATAACATGAAATCTGATGACTTTCTTCGACGGTTTAATGAAATGAAAAATCATCGACTGCAGTTATTTTGAGTCACGTTAATATCTTACGCATACAATTTCTTACTTCTGTATGTAATTGTTGTGTTATTTCTATACTACTGCATTC
>JAGQDJ010000231.1:27388-135684 GCA_022885665.1 Triops longicaudatus | reverse complement strand
AATGTATTCCTACTCTGCAGCGCGAGCTTTGCCAGCCATCGCTGCACTTGCACGAACTTGCCTGTAGCGAATCTGCAAGCCTGCAAACCGCGCTGCTTTTGAAACAGCAAGCTTGGATGTCGTGAGTGGCAGCAATTTATGAATGCTTTTCTGTCGATCTCGTGTTTCTGTTGAGGTGAACTGTAATAACTGACCAATAAACTTTGATTAAGTTAATGAGTAATAGTTCGGTCTTTCTTTTCACGAACAAACTTTACTTTTTATTATGAACACTGTAAGAGGCCTGCTCATTTTTAATTATAATAAACTGCTCTGTAAGTGCGTAGTAATGTCATCTTCCGGAACTCGTCAATGCTTTCCTTCGCATAATAATTTTTACAAGACTGAGCTGATGTACTGTCAAAGTAAGCAGACCAAAGCGAGAAGTGTGCAAACAGGACCAACTCCCCAAAGTAAAAGGGCAAACATTAGGAAAAGAAATATTCGTTAAAAAAATGGTCATAGAAGGACCGCGTAGCAAAGCATAAGATGATCAGTTTAAGCTCTGTAATGAAGCTACATATTATTTTGCTTTTTAATGCCTAATGACAAAAACAACGCGAGATACAGAAGGATTTGTGTTTCCGTGTAGGCAACTCTACGCGGGTTTTGCCGTGTTTCAAATTCCTTCGTGCTTCCCTCGATAGCTCTTTGCCTTTTCCTTCGTTCCTCGGCCAACCGTGCCTCCCAGCCTCCCCTCACTCCCATTCGTCTTCCTCCCCCTTACCGAGCACACGCAGGTAGGTAGGAAGCGTGTTCCTCAAGAAATGTTCGAAGATATTGTGCTCGCAGGCAAGTCCAGGCAAGGTTCTCGACCTTCGCTGTTTCGAATTTCTCTGTGCTTCGCTCGAAACCTCTTTGCCTCCCAGTCTCCCCTCACTCCCACTCCTCTTTCTCTCCCTTTCCGAGCACACGGACGTAGGTGGGAAGCATGTTCCTCAAGAAATGTTTGAAGAAAAGATAATTGTGCTCGCAGGCAAGTCCAGGCAAGGCTGCCGACCTTCGCTGCCTTCCCAATTCAACGCAACCCCTGGCCTTGACCTTGCCTCAACATGCAGGTGTCATTGAAGCGCGTTATTCCTACAGAGTATACAGAGACGACTAAAATCCTTTGCCTTATGACCAAGTGTCCCAAGCTCTTTTGCTGTTAGGCTCCTCCGTTTTAGAAGTAGGGGAACCTTCTTGTAATAGGGGAACCTTCTTGTAATAGGGGAACCTCGACCGGAAGCACAGTGTATGTACTAACTGTATGGTATTTTGCTGGCCACTCGTATCCAGCCACGGCCACCTTACAGCCAATCAGTGTGGATTCTACTCGCAAGTCCCTTTTCTGGGCTTAGTGGATGTGCCTAATACTAGGCCTCGGGTTTTGAACGAATATTGTAGGATTTAAATTTTAACTTATTTAGACCACGTTACGATATTTTAACGTTTTATTTACTTTTAACACAACTATTTGTTAACTGAATTTTAACAATGTTTAACCAGCCATCTGAGCAGCGACGCTTGAGTCTCACTGCCCAGAGACACTTGAAGTGTGTCTCTCTAAACCTTTTTTGCACCTTATATATGCTCACACAACACCACTCAGGTACAAAGGACAAAACAATAAAAGGTCAGAATAATTAAGTACTTCCTAAAACATCGAAGATCAAAGGCAAAAACGTAAGTAAGGTCACTTCTAAAGGACAAGGTTAAGATACAAGGTACGTAAAGAATGCGGAACATTACGAAACGGTATGGAACAGTGGACTAGAACTTAGCCCTCAGTATGTATGTTTAGCTGCGACAGTGGAAAACGTGGTAATTTGAATGGCGGCAGTTCTTATCTTTAAGTCAAAGCACTCTATCATAAGCCTAACACTGCTCTATTTGTCTCCTTTGCAGGCAACCTATTTTCTTTGTATTTCCTGTAAACTCGGTGTCTTTAGCGTAACCTAGTGCTAAAACGTCGAATGCTTTTTGTTTAACTGCTGCAGTTTCTTTTATCCGAACGCAAACAGAACTTGAACATAGCAATTCCTTAGCATTTTTTCTTAACTGCTTGTTAAACACCAGATTGAACATGAACACACTAACCAGGGGCGCAGCCAGGAATTTTTTTCGGGGGGGGGGNGGAGAGGGCAACTTTTTCTTGATACTGCCACTGAGCCTACTTGCACACAAGAAAATAATTTCGCTGTGCCCCTGGTTCGCAGTACAGTAACACGCTTTTTGAGAGGGTCTTAGTTTGATAATTTTCTGAACACGTTTGATAATTTTCTTCAAAGTAAATTAATTCAATAATTTTAAAAAAAATATTGTTGGAATGGGGTTGGCAAAAAATGAGGTAGTAACGCCATAAACTTATATCTTCTTGCACACTCGCAGTTGGTTGCACTTCCTTTGGTTTCAACTACTGTATAATTCTTGCCTGTCCAGTCTTTTTTAACTTCGAAGGGAGGTTGTTCATGCGTTGAGTTTCATGCGTTTTTCTTCATAAGTCGCGTCCTCCCTGAACCATTCGCGCATCCCTCCTCACTTCTTAGTTAGGTAACGCTTGCTGTCCTTACATCAGACGTAAGCCATAACGCAGGAAAAGGGTCGGAATTCCCTACGTAATTCTAACATCTAGTATGCCTGGAGTCAAAACCTTGCAACCGCGTTTTGGTTTAGGTATCAAACTGGCTGGTCGATGAAGCACATTTGAGGAACGAATGGAGCCCCGAACTCTCCCACTCGACTTTCGGAAGTGAAATTCGAAAAATAAAGAATAATGCCAAAAAGTCTTTTGCATTCAACTTCTTGCTGTCTGGAAACGTCTAAAAACACAAACTTGATTTTGCTATTCGAGGGCTACGGTCCCACTAGCAGAATAACCATGGTTAGTGTAACTTTTTCCTTAGAAACCGCTACCCCAGGGATGAGAAAAGCAAGAGGTTTCTCAGGAAAAGGATTGTCAGCGAAGCGACAGCTTCGCGCTTGAATCTTTATAAGTATGACAAACATGAGGCGTGAAAAAGGGTACATCATGTGCTTTCTGAGATTCTTTCTGAGATTCTGAGAGAAACATTTATTTCCATTGAGAGTAAAATCGTTGCCTTTAAAATCAGCTCTTCTGAACAGTAATAAGGAAATTAATTGATAAGGAAAGAAATGCATTTAAATGTAAATGAGTAAAATTGGAAATGACGCAATGAAAATTTAAACATACGAAAAACGTGTAACTGGCAAGAAATACAGGAATCACGTACACTATCTTCCAAGAAAGAGAATATAAGACGTACAATATGTTCTCATTCGCGTGGTTTCGTTCGAAAAAGTTGCCCTTCCAGCATTTGCGTGACGGATAAGCAGCGCCACCTGCGCTTCCTACCACGGGACGGCTGAACCCTGTTTCTAATATCCTTGGTGTTGAATAGTAAACCGATTTTATCGTTCAACGCGACGACCTCAACACGAATCGTCGACGACAAAACGTCTATCCAGATGAATACCATCCACGCTAAAACAACTACCCTGCTCAATAAGAGCGTTGTTCATCATTTCTACGCACAACAAAATGCACCCCAAGTTGAACTTTATGGGTCACAGAGCATACAGAGGTAACCTCCCTGTATTAAAGCCCGTTACAACGAAAGGGATCCTACAGGAAGTTTTAAAGTGGAGCAGCAGAGCAGGCAGCTGATTGCATGTCAAAATAGAGCCAGTGGCTACCAAATGAAGTCAGGCAAGTATTGATATCGTTAGGAAGATGCATCGACCAGAAAAAGTTGAAGAACCATTATCTAATGTATTTGACAAACGATGCGAAACGATTATTTATTGTCAAAAACATAGTTTGACCAAAACAAATGTAAAATTTGTATTGGCTTAAATACAAAGTAACAGAGTACAAGTTAGCCATTTTTGTGTTTGCTGCGAAACTTCTGACCTTAAGGAAATAATGGAAATACTTTTACGCTGCAGTATTAATCACTAACCCAAGACAACGCACAGCTTTTTTAGTCCCAGTTAGGTCTCACCGACAAGGAAGTTTTCTAGCACTGCAATTCTGTGAAAAGAGAGTAATGAAATGGAAATCCCTTTGTGCTTTAGTATGAATCGACAGCCGAAGCAAATGCGCAACATTGAAGTCCAAGTTAATTAACACTAACAGGAAACTTGTCCGTTTGTATCAATTCTCTTTCTATTAATTCCCAGGACTCGTCATTATATAATTAAATGGTTGATCTGGTTACCAGATTTTTATCTGCAATTACCCGAAATCTCAATTCTACAGTCTTGTAAGCCCTTTTCAGATATGAAATGCTCCGGTTTCCCCGCTAACAGTGAGGATCCTTGTCTTAGATATCGATCTTTTGCGTTGAAATCGATCTACCATTTTAAATCCGTACTCCGTTCAAACTCCCGTGCATGTGAGAGGCGTGAGAAACAGGGTACCAATCAATCGTGTCCAATCATCTAGTGCCCTGGAGGAGTTTTTTTTTTTTTTTTTTTTTTTNTTTTTTTTTTTTTTTTTTTTTTTTTTTTTTTTTTAGAATGATAACAAAGGTCCATAAGAAGAGGCCTGTAGCTGAGCTATGGCAATGGCTTAATCCATGTTTATTTTCGTGTCGTTGTAAGCCATTCGCTGTTTTCTAGTTAGGTACACAGTGTAAACAATGTACTTCTTTCTCAAATACTTCATACATTGACAATGACCAAACAGTCGGAAAATTATGACCAAAAAATTGACTTTGTTGGAATTATTTCAGAAATACCTGGAATTTCAGTAGACTACTTTCTTGCGAAAGCAAACGCGTACTTTCTTTCGCACTGTCACACTGGTAATACGCCTGTTAAATATTAAGACCAATTTTAGTTATTTTCCAATTTGTAAAAATTTTCAACCAAAATTAATCAAACAATTTACTGAAATTCTGTTGTATTTTGTTTCTGTTCTACCTTTAAACCAAATGAATTTTACAGTGTCTTGCAAAAATAATAATTATTAACTTATGCTTTACCCAAATGCTAGTGTCTTAGTTTGGAAATAACATCGCCGCAATGTTCCAAGAATTAAAGTATAGTATTTAAAAAATATTTATTTATTCATTGAATTATTTATTCAGATCATATGAAAGGCCTATGGCCAATGAATTTCGGAGGCGAAAACGTAGACGCAAGCATCTTCCAAGACCATGTTGAAAACTCCACCGAATATATTCCTATTTATTGTTCTGAAATTTCTGCCAATTTCCTGCAGCACGAAGAAAAATTTACCTTCTTCCGAAATCTGCAACCTTTGTGTATCAACCAGCCGACATCAATTTGGATTCCTAGTTCAATTCCTGACCAAAAATGCGAAATTCTCGTGACATTAATTCCCACTGGCCACTGTCCCGGCGCGGTCATGTAATATTTGAATTATTATTTTAATAATCAGTATAACTTCCATAAATAATAGATACTGTATATAAGAAAATAAATTTTATTATTTAATGTAACATAATAAATTTTATTATTTAAATCATTTCTTAATATATTCCTTTAATGGACAAGACTGTGGACAAACTCCTTTAATTCATTTATTTACGAGAATGTAAAATTTACTACAATACGTAACAGAATAAAATCCAAACAGATTAAATAGTGTGCAGACCCAATGTCAATTACGACACGATAATAGGTAAATGCCTACGACGCTGTACAGAAGAAAATGCACCATAAATATAATGTGAAAAAACATTTTTCCATTAGTATATAGGCTATTGCAATACTCACTTATTGTTTGTAAAAATTCACGTGTTTTAAAAATAGATTTCGGAAATTCTTTTCTAAGGTTTCTCTTCGAAGGCACATTCGGAAACGTTTTATACACCGGCGACTTCCGAATAGCCGTAGGCGACACTGCCAAATTCCAATGCTTGAAAACGAAGCTGGGACCAAAACACATCGCCAATCTTTATCTGGACACAACATTCTGCACGCTGGCCGCACAGCATTTTCCGGCCCGTACTGATGCAGTTGCAGAAATTATACGCTTAGCGCGTGAATGGGTGAGCATGAGCCCAGATCACCATGTGTATCTCAATACCGCGGGCCAATTTGGCGCCGAATTCTTGTTCGGCGAAGTGGCTGAGAAATTGCAGTGCAAAATTCACGTCAGCGAAGATAAACATCGCAAGTATTTCTGCATCGAGGGCCTGAGGAGCGGAGTTACGCTGGATGGCAGTAGCACGCAAGTCCACCATTGTGTGCAAAGACGAGTACTTAAATATTTTTTTTTTAGTTAGCTCGCAGTTTAGTGTATGAAACGTTGCTGAAATTTACTAAGAAATCATATAATATTAGCATTAGTTAAATACTTTAATTAGAATATCTGTGCATTACTCCATTACTCATTACGAGTTCGGCACTTCAAGAAACACAAAGTGCTTCTGAACAATTTTTGCAACGTTTTGTGAGTTAAGTTTTCCGATATATTTCATTCACTCATTTAATAAACTCATTTAATTGAGCTTCTGTGATTAACTGCTTTTAAATATGAAAACAAATTCATTGCATGAAATTCATTAGTGTAACTTTAATTAATTTGATTTTGTCTTATTTGTGTACTGTTCAGAGTTTCTTCTATTCGTGTTTCTTTTATTTTATTGCGTTTAGGTAAACCCGGATAAAGGATTGACGTTTCTGTCATGTCAAGAAAGGAACGTACCAGTACGGGCTATTACTGCTACAACACAAGCTCATTTAAATAGGAAAATAAAGGTAAAAATTCTTTTTTGTTTTCGAATCGTAAAAAATAAATAAAGGACAATGGAAACTCTACAGAAAAATTCGCATATTCTTAGGAAATTTCGTACCAAACTGGCGTTAACCGGTACCAAGTGTTTTACTCGATGCACGCGTCTTTGGAAGAAATTCAAGACATGGTTGCTTTTTTGAAACCGGAGAAGATCACGCCCATCGCTGCTTTTCGCGACATAACTTTACAGGACATTGCTACGCTGTTAAAGAGGCCTGTCGAGTTACCGAAATCACTTGGAAAGTTTTCTCCTAGTCGAAACTCTGCAGAATTACTAGCAAGCTCGAAGGAATTCCAAGAAGAAACGCAGTTAACCCAGGCTTCAAAACGGGTTAAACTAACTCGACACCTTAGTTTGTATGATTATTCCCCATCGTTAGGCTTCTTGAACGGTTTTACCAGCAGCGTGACCCCGTTTGGCGACAGGACTGATAAGGTCGACGAGGATTGGGAAGTTATTACGCCGCATATGACTTCCACGCAGATGTTTGCGGAAGTCGTAAAAGTAGTGGCTGAAAATCGTGAAAGCACTAATGCAAAGAATGTAGAAAACATGCCACCAAGGGTCAGAAATGAGAAGCCTCTCGAGAATACGCCGGAATCGGCATTTTTGCTTCGCAAAACGAATTCTTCGCGAACTTTCCGGCAAGTCGTGCCTAGTGTTGCTAAAAATTATGATAAAACGAATAGAACTATTGAAAGTAGAATGTCAACAGGTGCCAGAAATGAAAAGCTTTTAGGTGGTGTGCTAGAAATGACATGTCTTTCATCAAAAACCACATCCAGAAATGCTCTAACGCAGTTTTCATCGCAAGTTATAGCAGTAACAGATGAAATTAATAACAGCAACGCTGTGCTAAACATGTCACCTAGCAGCAGCAACGATAAGCTTGTCGATAGTATGTTCGAATCGATTTGTACAACATCTACGCATTCATTACTGCAAGTTTTACCAGGAACGGCTGATGATTACGAAAAAAGCAACATTAATACTGGAACAAGCATGCATTTTCAAGTTTCTTCCAACGCTACATTTACGAATAATTTAGCGCAAACATCCTCACTAGTAGTATCGGAACCGGTTGAAAGTTATAAAAGCGCGAATGATAATTGTGTAAAGAGCTTGCCTTCTAGCGACAGCAATGAAAAGCTAGGGGAAAATCGCCTAGAATCAGCTTATTTTCCTAGCGTAAATACTTTTTTGCAAGTTTCCCCGGAAGTTACACCGAAAACGGTTGAAAAGTTTCAAAATGCTTGTGGTAATTTAATTAACTTGACATATAACGGAAGACAAGAAAATCTTGACGAGAATTCGCCAGAATTGGGTTGTTTTTTTCCCATAAATACTTCTACGCAAATTCTTGCGAAAGTCATACCAGAAACTGTTGACGTTAATGAAAGTTTTGACAGAAATTGCGTAAGTTGCTTGGTATCTAGGGGCAAAAATGATAACTTCGCACAAAATTCACAAGAAACACAAGCAACTAGTACGTTACATAAGAAAAGTAGTAACAAAAGAAGTAAAGAGATTATGTGTGACGATTTAAAGACCAATTTAAATGTAACACGCGAGCCAATTGACGGAGAATCTTGTCACTATAATCAAGGCAGCCAAAAACAGCCAACATTTCTTAAAAATTGTCACGATAATTCAGAGAAATCCCATGAAATTACCATAGTCCCAGAAACACAAATAGAGCTACAGATTAGTACTCAAAAAATAATAAATTGTGTTGACTTAACGCAAAGTGCTGAAAAGAATATTACTGTTGTACCTGAAACGCCTGACTTTCTTGAAATTGAGCTGCGAAATCATGAAGAACATTTTCATTCACCAAAGTCAGAGGCTAACGTGCTTGTTATTCCCGAAACTGAGGAGTCGGTATCTGATAATGATTTCAGTGCGAAAAAGCAGTCACAGGATTCTGATGTGACTTTCTATAGCAGTAGTCAAGACTCCGTTAAAATTGTCTACGAAACGGAATCGCCGCTAGACGGCCAAGTTAAAATCACTAATCAAATTTTTTCGCGTGGAGTAATAAGAGAAACTATTGACACAAGTCGAGAGAATCATGAAGATAAGTCAACCTCGAGCCAATCAATGTTAAATCCTTTCCCCTGTGATCCTTGTGTAACAATCGAATCAGAATCAGGCGAAAGTGATTCGGACGCCACCTGTTGGTCCGACGAAAAAGACAAATCGCCTTTGCCTGAGTTTGACAATCATGACGTGTAAATGAATTTTTTACCTTCTTCGGACTCGTCAGAAGTCAAAATAACAATAGGAATGTCAAATTCCTATTGTTATTTTGACTTCTGACGAATCTGACGAAGAGCACGAGACTGAAAGTTCTTGATAATTTACATTCCTCTTCCGATCATCTTAGTATATTTTTGAAACGCCCTAATTTGTGTATTAACCCAATATAAAATGCTTTCTTGAAGCTGAGTAACTTCGAGATGGAAATACTAATAATTATGCATACAACATAAAAGTAAAATGATTTCATTTCACCTGTAGTGCAAATTTTCTTATTGTAATCTATTACACATGTACAATACAGTCCAAAAAATGTTTCGGGAAAAGAGATAGGCATGCAATTCGCGTACGGCAGCCTCGAGAAGGCAAAACTCAGGAACAGCAAAATGGGTGCACTTTGGTATTTTTTGACACCTCTTGTAAGTAAAAGGTAGCACAAGTAAAAGGAAGTTACTTAATGTGACAATGACTGACAATGAGTGTAAAAAGTAGTAGAAAGCCACTTGAAGCTACTCATTGTTACTTATTGTTGCTTCTTGTTACATAGACTCGGATCAAAAGTAACGTAACGCGAAAGTAACAGAAATCATAACTTCTGAACAAATGGATTCTTGTGGCTGTAAAAAGTCAGTCGTGTCACATACCACTGAGCACTCGTCTTACAAGTTGCATGTGAATTGATCGAGAAATAATCAAGATATGTAATGTCTGTTTTACCTGCCTTTTATAAGAAAACGGGCATGTTTTTGCCCCTTGCGTTCACTAAAGATGACCAAAATTTTTTACAAAATATTTTATGAGCTCTTCGAACGCCACTGAACAGTATGTGAATAACTCGGATACTATAGTCTCATAGTTATTTATACAGGAGACCTAGAAATCCCAGTATCATTAGAAATCTGGTTGGTTAAGTTTCTTAAGGGCAAACGCACGTTAAACACGATGTCAGTTTTTACTCAACGGGTTATACGGTAGTAACAAACGAGGGCCTCCCAGATTGAGTACTAGTTTAACCTTATTTTAAATTTTTAAGAAGCACACAATGTTTTAACAGAAAGCAGAGATACACCTGCAACTAGTGGTTATGCACTCGGATAATAGTTCATGGCACGAGTAATAATTGAAAAAGCGCGAAAAACTATTGAAGGAGCTATAAATGATTATGCAGAAAACAACCTGTACTTTTGTAAAAACTATACGCAATGTTTGTGTCATGTAGTGATTTATACTGGAGCTTAGTGTCTTTTAGTGTCAGCACGGGAAATACCGTGCTGAATCTATATATGCGATTACCCTTCCCGCTGTAGGCCTGGGTTTTAGCAATTTCTACAAAACTCACTGCTCGGCGGCGGTAGGCCTTAAATTGAGTGCCCTTCCGTGGATGCTTCAGTTCGGGTAGGGGTTTTGCTTTCAGTACACTAGTAAAACGGATAACATTTTGTCGCTTAGTGAATCTCTAACGTGACATTATTTACACGGTGTTGTCATGTGTGTTGCCATGTGGCGTTCGAAAGTGGCGCCTCCAGAACACGTTGCATATCTCTGTTTATTTGTACGGTTTTTCCTAAAATATACTATTTCATGACGGAGAGGAAGCTAGAACAAGCTCGGAGCCAAGGGGAGGTTAGGAGGTTACCTCCCACGAACCAAAATCCTAATACGGGACTAAACTAGAATGTTCCAATAGTGCTCAGGACCGCGATTGCAAACTGTCGTTACGGTACGCTTAGTGTATCATTAGAAATTTGGTTGGTAAAATGTCTTGTGGGGAAACGCACGTTAAGCATGTTAATTTTGACCGAACGGGGATTATTGGGTAGTAACAAACGAGGGGCTTCTAGTTTGACGCTATTTTAAGTTTTGAAAAAAGATATTATGACTTAACAGCTAGCAGAAATATACCTACATATAGTGGTTATGCACCTAGATCGAAGCTTAGTACATGCTACGTGTAAAAACTAACAAGACGTGAAATGGCACTATTGACCCGAGTCTCCTGTTCTGCCATAGTATTCTATGACTATATATTGCAGTATGTAACATTATATGGCAGTAGGCGACAAACTGTTGCTTATCATTTCGTGCGGCTTCGTGGGGTAACTGAACGCGTAATTGAAAATAAAATGTCACACATGCCACTACGGAAGCGGAAACTCAGGAACTTTTCAATCTTCAACGGTATTCGTAATTATTCGAAAATTAGCCAAAATACGAAAAGAAATCGAAAAAAGCGCGCTGCTTAGTAAAAAATGAACCCAGTTCACGGTACTCATTCTAGGTTCTTTGGTCACGGGTAAGTTTGCTTGTTAAAGATACCAATTTGTCACATATTCATAAATCACAGCTAATCTGGAGAAGAATAAAACTCTAGAATAACTAAAAAATGAATTTCTCACGCACAAAGCATAAGAACATAATTCGAAATTCGACATAGCATAATTCAGAATTTAATAAGACAGGAAACTTTTAATTTATTTGTTAAGTAGTTTTTAATGTATCTCCAGTGTATTTACAAGCCAAGTACTGCACACAAGCTATTTGTTACTGTTTGTAGCCTAACAAATGATTATAATAAAAAGGCTGCCTAAAGCTTTCTCCAAACAATAGAATTTTCTGCTTTTCATTCCCGTTTCCTAAATACGTGTGTTGTATACTGAACCACAGAACTTCAGAAGAAGCATCTTTGGGCGGGACTATTCGCCCCGGCAAGAATACTTGCGTTCGGGTTGAGAACGGTAGGTAATTGGCATAAAAAGCCAAGAATTTGTCTTCGGTGTTCGAGTAATAAATCCGCAACGGCGTTCTTTGGAAAATTATTTGAGCCGGAAGAAAAAGTAGGCACAAGCCGGCCACGTAGCCACCCAATTCAAGGGAGCTTTCAGCCAAGCTCTGGTCGTGGTCCAAGAAGGAGAGGGAAGAGAATAATGGCAAGCCGTAAAGGGCATTGAAAGCTATGGTGGAACCCACGTAAAGGCCGGTAATCGCAAATCCTGTTAGGAAACCGGCGTGCGGGTAGATGACGTAGTTTTCCAGGCCAGTGCGGTAGACTAGTTGATAGCCTTCAGGTACACTGTCATAGTTCGGACGGGTTTTCTTCTGAAGAAGACCCCATAATTTGCCCAACACTGATGGCAGTGAACGAGGACCGGTGTTGTGCGAAAGACATACCTTAGAAAAGAACAGCATTACTAAAATACTTAATAAAGAGAACTATTTTTTTAATTTCTGTGTTATAAGAAAATACGGTTACTTTTGTCGTGTAGTTTAATGCTGTTTTGCTTAAGGAAAATTTTACGGCGAATTGAACGAGTGCCCGCATGGTTCAAAGTTGTTGTGTCGAGGACAGCACATGCCTTCTCACCGCTTGTTCGTTAATTCTATTCTCAGTGCTGTATAAGACGCAAGTAGGCGTTGCTTTGCGTAGTAAGCTACCGTTAAACGAGGCTATTCTGAATTCGGGGTTGTACCTCTTGTGTTCCGAACACATGGTGTAACTTTGAACATTTTATGGGAAACAGTAAGCCGTCTACTGCTACGCAACAAAACAGGTGACGTGAGATTCAGCGACGAATTGACATTCTATGAAACCAAAATCAATCTGGGTGTTTATCCATTATACACCCCGTAAAATTACTGCTCTAATTTAGTCGCCTTTTTTTAATCCAATTTTTGTGTGTGAAACTTTTGCACTAGTTAGCTTTAGTAGAAGTAGATGGACTACGATTAGGAAGAAATTTGCGAAAAGAAGGCGATTATTTATTTTATTTTTTATTTAGTTTTATTTATTTATTTTTTGCAAAAAAAAAACAAACAAACAAAAAAAAAACAGGGTTAAACTGATCAAAGATTGTCATTACATTACAATTATATTATTTACGTCCGTTTATTCTGGTTCAGGCGCTTGTAGTGGGACAATTTTATTTAATCTTACGTAATCTAACTTAACCTAACCTAAAAATTACGGGGCGCATAATAGATAAGTACCCTAATCGGTTTTGAACAATCCTTGGCAGCAAGAAGTTGGAAGCGAGTGAATTTTTGGCCCATTTTCAGTTCTTAATAAGTTTCACTACCAAAATACTACTATGACGTCTAGGGGATCCGCACTGTCTAGGACAGTGGTGCCCAAACTACGGCCCGCGGGCCACATCCGGCCCGCGAAGGTGCCTCATACGTCCCGTTCATTTATACCGCTCATGTATATCACTGCATAATTTCATTTTTAACGTCGGCATGATTCTGGCGAAACCGGAACATTCAGGCCCGCGAGATTTTATATCATGTCGCGCGCGGCCCTCGGGTGAAAAAAGTTTGGGCACCACTGGTCTAGGAAGATACTACACTGACCAGTCTTTCTTATCACCGAAATCTAAACACAGTCACAGCCTTTCGCCTTCAGATAAATTCGATGTTAAAATTACCCTGGAATTTTATAAACTTTTCTCGTATTATAATTTGCGGGCTTCTGGAAAACAGCGCTTTGCGACTTGCAAAGTAAAAGCGTATGTAAACAGACCTCAAAAACAAATTCCCCTCCTTGCACTTGCACTGAAGTTGAAAAGCCTGTCGACAGACAAGACAAAAGCTGTAGTTGAAATCGTAAGTGTAAAGAAGTGCAAATATGAAAAGGGAAAGAAGTTTATGGGTTTAAAAGGTGTGTTTTTCTTACGATCTCTTTCTGGTAATTTTTCCCCTTTAATAACTGAAGTGATTTTTAAAAACAAAATAGTCAAGAGTGTTCACCTGATCCACTGAAACAATTCCAATAAATTTTATGTAAAAATTTTATTTCCAATTTTTGCCCAGCCATGTCATGGCTGAGTTTAAAATTATCCCGGCTTGCAATAACTTTGAACGCGTACAGGAAAAATAAAATACTCACACAAGCCATCACGCAAGTAAAAACTCGGTAGGTTACTCGATGCTACAAGGTCTTCCAAAACAAAACTTTTTATTACTTTTTTTTTACTAAAAAATGTGGCCGAAATAAACAACGAAAACCAAAAAAGTTTTTTTTCTCAACAACCCCGGTTGATGGTATGTATCCGTCACAATTTTTTCTTCAGTTTTTTACAGCCAAGAAACGGACAAGTGTCAATTCTTTCACGTCTTCATAAAATTTTGATTACAATGAGAGAGATTTCTAAGGATTTTTAGCTAAATGTATAAGATGTTTACGATGACGGAGCTTTTGTTATAAAATTTTAGTCAATTTATTAAAAAAAGTAATTTGGCAATATTTTCTAGTTTGCAACAGTATATGACTTATGATGGCTGATGCTGTGCAACTTCAGTGCTAATTAAATTCAAATGTTTCAATTTGACTTAAATTTGATTTGCTTGAGTCTGACTTATCTCAGTTTTCTTCGAACTAAAACAGAACTTTTTCATCCTCCAAATTTTTTAACTGAATTAAGGAAAGTAGTTTGATGGATTTTTTTTAAAATGGAAAATAGATTACTTAAATTAAGTTTTGAATTAAACTATTTTCGGCTATATGGTGCGATCTATAGCTACCTAATCTTATCGCAAAATCGACTTCAATTTCTAACGCCCTATGAACACGAAAAACCATGTGTACTTCGTAACTACCACCGAGCCGCAAATCTGGTAGGAATAAAGTGTTCTTCCCAAAAATTTGTGAATTCTTTCCAAGAATTTGTGATCAAGTATACAGACAATAATCCTAACAAACCTGAACTTCAAAGAATCTCTTTCAAGTCTTTAAAAGTGTGTTCCTTTTTACTTTTGCGATTCTCGGATTTTGGATACTTGAATTTGAATCTGCAACACCTCACAACGGACTTCACTTTTTTTTTACATTTCCTGAATTCCCTTTTTGAGTCGGGCATTTTTTGCATTTTTTGAAGTTCCACTTACGAAGATTTCTTCTACTAAAGAAAGGAGTTTTATTTTTAAATAAAACTGCTTGGCCTGGGATTGTTGCTATTTTTGTATTGAAATACTAGACACGAAACCTTTTGTCTTTTTATCGCAGTACGTAGTCCTTCGGATAATCGAAGACTTTGGGGAATTTCTCCCTGATTTCAGGAGAATACTCATCCAGTCGCTTAGGTACCGGCTTCAAGGGTCGGATTTGTCCGCTAATATTTTGAAGAATTTCGGCCGGAATTTCGCTTCCCGGGAAAATGTGTAACCGCTCCATTAAGGTTCGGCGAATCAAATTGCCTTTCATGCTCCCGTACACTGCTTTACGAACAATCTACAAACAGAAAGATTAAATTTGCATACAAAACATTACCAAGTAGTCAATCCTTCAAAACAGTCGTAAAATACTGCAAACGTTGCTTACAACCCGCAGCGGTGAAAAACAAATGATTTTTTTTTTCAAATAAGACTTCATAAAAAATAAGATAAAGAATTTAAATCCTGGAGAAGTTAAATTAAAAAGGGTACTAATACCAAAGTAGGATCTTTTGAGTGCAATTCCCATGCTGGGGTCCAAGTTGCTCCTCCAGGATAACCGGTATGGTGAAAATAAACTCGTTTCTTCCATTCATCGCCTCTGAGGGCAATATCTCGGCTGTTTATAACTACCACATGATCTCCACTATCATCTACAGTAGAAGATTCGCAAAATGTAGGCTAAAAGATACAGGAATTAATTAAAACAACGGGTTATATTTACTAAGTGGTGAATAAATAGGTTTATTCAGTCCTCGCAAATAACGAATGAGTAATTTGCCGGTTTGGTAAGGATCTTGCCATTGTGCGTCATAAAGCCACCACATACGAGTAAACGCTGCCCATTGCTATTCAAAATTCAAAGAAAATGTTTAAAGGCTTGAAAAGTTTTTAAATTATTTAGATGAACCTGAACACGCTGACTAGCAGCCATGATTTTTGTTGACTATTCTCGTCAAGCAGGCAGCTCGCTAGGCGACACTTTAGCAGCTCGACTGCAGAACAGCATAGCTTAAGATTCAGTCTAGCTGCTTCATAGCTTGAACTAAAGTTGTAAGAGTCTAGGTGTCGCTACGGATAACTAGAGTCTAGAACACTGTAGATCCATGGCTCAGTCTAGGAACTTTTGTGTGTTGAGTTTTATGGATGCAGAGAATGGAGCAAGTTTAATACGTAAAAATATAGTCATAGCCTAAGACGAAAAACTGCTTCAGTCTAAATTTGCCATTCAAAACAGCAAGTAATGAAGCTACTCCCAGAAAATTTGAACAAATAAACAATAACAAAGTCACGTGATACTCTCAAGCTCTAAAAGTTTATATATTGTTTACATTCGAGTTTATATTCTTGCAAAGATTGTTAAAAATTTAGTTTTCCTTCCGTAAAAAAGTCTTCAGTAGAACATGGTTTCCTCTGTTTTACATTGCTGCTAGGTGTAATGTTTTATTTTCAATTAAAAATATATCGGCACATCTATTAGTTTTATAGTTCTAATTTTTCTCTTGTAGTTTGTTTTATTTTGAGGTAATATACATGGCTACGTCACAAACTTTTTCAGAGGGTTGTTCATTACGTTAGAGGCTTCTTATCATTTTAAAAATGAAGGAAAAAATTAAAATGCCAATGAGGAATTACGGCCAGAAACAGCAGATTAGGAAACAACACAATTTCGCCATTGTTGATTTCACATGTTTCAAGAAAAACTGTAACCAAGGAACGAATGTAATTTAAATACTTTGAAAATTATCTACTGAAAGGAGCGATTCGTTTCTTGCATTTGATGGTTTTAGAGGTCTAAAACAATTGCTACTTATTTTATCCACTAATCCACAGAAACTGGAATTGCTGTACAAATTTTAGTTTTATATTTGCCTTTCTTTTTAACATTCTAGGAATGAAAAAATTACATGACGAAAATGTTACGTCTTCTCCAGTCTATCCAAGGAATAATCCCAAGTGGCTATCGGGTCAAGAGGTCAAATGAGTGGTGACGTCTTTCCGAAAGGCTAATAAACTGGTTGAACCTTAGTGAGATAATGCTACTAATTAGAATGTCTTCATAATCCGTTCATATGTATATTTAAGGTGGTGCAGGAGTTTTTGGAAGTTTTTTAAGCGATTAGTCTGTCGGTCAGAAAATGTGATTAGCTGGCTTTGAAATAAGCGAAGAGAAAGGGAAAGTTTTGAAGTGCCCATTTTAAAATTAGTTTTGAATTAATCCAAGCGTCTAGAAAAGTTTTTCTGGCCCCTTTTCGTTCTATTAAATAGCTTTCTTTATACTTATTCCTGCATTTTAAACTTATTTAAAAACAAATTCGAAGTCGAACGAATCACTATTGTAAGTCCTAGTACAATCTTGCTTTCCTTGCATTAATGATCTGAGTAGCGTATACTTAATTTTTTGACAGAGTTTAAAATTTTTAACATAATGTACGTTTTAACGGACAATAGTTAAAGTCTTTGAACAATAGTTAAAGTCTTTCAAATAAAGAAGTGTGTTTCGTGAAACGTGCTCAAGTCAATGGAAAGAACTTGCAATGGGCTTTAGGAATAGGGTAGACTCCAGCGAAAACTTCCTTACGTTTCGTTAGGAAGTTGTCTTGTCGCATTCTTCCGCTAACCTTCTTCTCCCAAATTTAACACTGAGGCGGATTCTAACGTCAAGCTGTGTTCATAAGTGTATAGGCTAAACATTTACCAGGATCATACTACTTTCAAGTATTGTTCCTAACTTCCGATAAATCGTAGAGTGTGTTACTGTACAATTCGCTTTCCGTTGACTTTCAATTTTCGCGCTGTTTGCTCATGCTGTCACATGCAGGCAATGGTAGATGAAGCATAATAGGGAGGGCTTAAGGACGAAAAACAATAATGTCATCTATTATCGGGAAATCCCCTGAAGTTGCTAGACCGAAGCCTTAATGATATGTAATATTTTGGTAGCGTGTTAAGTATTCGCTCCTCATTTTTTAATTTATTCATTTCGTTCAGCGCATGTCTTTCGAACATATTTTTTTGTTAGAATTTTCTCAAGATTAGTGTCAGCTACTCGTGCTAAACTGATTATACAGATCCTTATCGTAATTAACATTTTGCGAGAAAAAAATTGTTCGCTACACCATATCAGTCACTTTTTTTTGCATTTACATAAATCGGTACCGTAATCGGTAACGGGGAAATTTCAAACGAAAGAGGGTCGTCCATTGTCGCATTTCTGGATTTTTCGAATAAGTTTGGAGTCAAAGCAAAACAGAAAGTATTGGCTAAATAGACTGTTCTGGAATGTGAGACAATCCTATGACTTTTGACTATTGTAAAAGCCGGGCAGTACTGTATTTTCAAAGTTGCTGTTCAAAGTTACCCAGCGATGACTACAACTTTGAACATGGGCATGAAATTGCTAAAGAAGATTGAGAGATAACTTTTCGACAAAAAATTTCTTCTCGGTGTCGTTAACGTGGACCAGTTCAACACACTTAACCATCTTATTTAAAGAAAATTACTTTAGTTACGTTCAGTCTTAAAACGCGTCATTTTAACGCGTTGTAAATATATCTAACCTCAATTGCCTTTCGTATCACCAAAACGAGGAAGTAGATAACGTCCACTTTGTTTACAGTACGCAAAAAAAATACATTATAACTGTTCACACAGTATAATAAGTGCCTATGCTGACGTTATAGCACTGTGTAAAGAAGCGTTGCTACGAGACACGGACGCTCGAAAGAAACTGAGGTAGGACACACTCGCGTAACTGTTGTGGCGTTAGGTATAGGAAGTTTGTTGCGGCTGTTTCATATTGAGAGTACTGTACTGTACTTCATTACATGAAATTACACTGCTCACCGTCTAGTGGGGTTATTTTGAACGCTTGGGATAACTTCTGACATTTTGGTGGGAAACGGTATGTCTTCTTCGGCTTCTTAACAATTCAACGCAACGCAATAAGCTAGGTGTCTTAACTTAGCAATGAAAAAGTTTTCTTACATTGATAAAAGGTGAGTTTTTACTTTCAGACATTTCGTGACAACAGGAGGTTAAAAATGTTGGCAAGTTTTAGTGTGTTTGAATGCGCTGTGCAAAGATTTGACGTTGACAGCTAAACGCTCAGATGTCTTTTAGAAATCTTTATCAACGACCAGTCTTTATGGCACCCGAATTAACAGGTCATAGCACTTCACCTCATGTAAAATTCAATGCAGAAACTTCCCTGTCAAACTCTGACCCTTTTTCCATGTTATAGCTTACAGCTTGGACGGAGCGTGTGAAAACGCAACCTAGAAACTTGAATTCCGAGAAGTTGAGCGCACTGTGGCAATGCAAGGTTAGATTAATAGTAGAAACCCTAGTAGTGCAACGAAATACGAATATAAAAAGGATTAAAAATGAAGTGTAATTTCCTGCTTTTTGCCTTTTTCGTTTCATTCTTCGTTTCTTTCAAACATTGAGATAATTCCTTTTTAAAAAGAATGATCAACGTTGTTCAGCACGTCTACGTTAAGAAAGATTAGAATAAATTTCTTGCGCAAAATTTTATTTCTGAATACTTTTCAATGTCTTGTTCAATGTTCAATGTTCAATGTCTTTTCAATGTTTTCAATGTTCAATGTCTTGTTCGCGTTCAAAGTTGTACTGGCGTTGGGATACTTCGGACGCGTAATTTAAAAATGGAAAATACTCACACACGTCACCATGGAAGTAAAAAATCAGCATCTTGTTGGACTCTTCACGATATCTTTCATGAGCTAAAACTTTTTGCTTTTCTTTTTACTTACAGATTCATCGGAAAAGGGAAAGAAAAAATGGAAAACGCCCTTTTTTTCTTTTAAACGCTTACAGTGTCACGTTGCTCACTTGTTTTCCCGGTTTCAAGAATGCAGAAAAATCTCCAAAGTCGTGTTACGTTTAGGTGCACTAAGACAGGTCGAGTCCTCCTCAGACACATTCAAACTTGGCGCTCTCCTGTGGCTAGAGCACCCATGACGTAAGCGATAAAACAGGGCACGCCGTCGCTGTATGGGTCCCGTTATGTGGCTTTTTGCGTGACCGGTCTCTGCGCCACTCCCTAAGCTTACAAGTCGGTGAGTTTCTCTCGTGCAGGGAGGAGAGAAGAGGCATAGAAAAGGCCGACAAGGGAGGGTGATCCCGTATTTCGAGTGTATTCAGGGCCTCGATAGAGAAAAACAGTTTTGTCGTGTCCCAGCCCCGACATGCGTCAGAACGTTCCGTCGCAGGGGTTCCTCCTTAAATCGCTCTTAAATCGTCACTTGGCTTATGTTATTTTGCTTTCACTATAACCACTTTTATTTGTTGCACCCCTTGTTTCAAACGTTTCTTTTGTGACAATGTTCACCGACGTGAAAAGTGAAGAGGAAATCCTTAAGTATTCCATGGTCGAAGACGATCCGAATTCCAACGACGCTCTTATGGCTGACGAAGATGCCAAGGAACACAAAACTGGCTTCCAGCCACGGTGGGGACCATGCCATAAAGGCGCCCAAGAACTCGCCCAATTGTATAGTCCAGGTACACATTTCCTTATGTAACACAATAGATTTATTGCCAAGAAATCCTGGAATTTTGTGACTGAATTCTTGGCAAAATAACGTGAAACTAATTCTTGAATGTTAAGAACAAAATCTCTAAAATTGTTTTTCAAATTTCTCAAATATATTGCATAACTAAATTCTTTAAATTTCGAAAATAGACATTTGTTAAATTAATTTTTCTTATTACGAACATAAAAACAATGATTTGTAAAATTTTTCAAACACAATGTATGAAGTAACCCTTTAAATGCCTCAAACTGAATTTCTTAACTAATTTGTTTGGTGCTTTAACTCAATGTTGTACACATCTAACACAGAATTTCTTTAACTGAGTTCTTTAAATTTGAAAATAAACATTCCACCGTTTTCTTCAAATTTCTCAAACAGAATTAGTGACCAACATTTTAAGCTTCTAATGCGAAATTTCTGGAAGAATAATATAACTTTCGGAAGCGAACTCTCTTAGTTACTTTTTAAATCTCTGAAAAGGAAATTTCCTAAACTGGAGCTTACATTTCCTCTTAGTCTTTCACAATACTTCTTGAAAACGAATTCTGTGAAGTTTTGGAAACTATGGTGAATATCCTTAACTCGAACTTCCAGGGAATATCAAATACTTTTCGCTACATCCGAAGCTTGTTAGATAAGACCCTTAAAAAAAATGCGTGACTCCGGAAATGAAAGTTCGTCTACCACAACAGAAAATCCATTAAGGTTTATTTAACGAAATTTAAATTACTTGCAATGTTAAACTTTCTTGGGTCTAAAGTTTTGGTTTTTGGAAACTAATTTTCTGAGCTATTTTTTTTTTATTCCAGACATTAAATTTTATAA
The DNA here is from genome assembly GCA_022885665.1 of Triops longicaudatus. Lineage (NCBI taxonomy): Eukaryota > Metazoa > Arthropoda > Branchiopoda > Notostraca > Triopsidae > Triops > Triops longicaudatus. The sequence goes on along the minus strand of JAGQDJ010000231.1, from coordinate 114,308 downwards.
ATGTCTCTTAAAATATGTGATAACTTAAGTTTACTTTTTTCGTCGAGATGATGGTAAAGCAGGAAAATTTAAACCTATTTTGACTGTCACGTGTGGCTGTGTTTTCGGAAGAGAAAGCGGTGCAATAACGTGTCCTGAAGGAATATAGGACACACCGGTCAGTCTGTTATATAAAATCGATAGCCAGACTTGGTTATCGATTACTCTACCTTGACACTATGTACATACGTTGACAAACTCGTAAATCATTTTCTGATTAAACAAGCCTGTTTTACGTATATTTTCCCCATTCCCATTTTTTAAAAAATGTTTGCAACATATTACACTGGTTTTTGTGAAGAGAGAAGCTAGTTTAGGTCGGGCTAGATTTAGTTGGATAACTTAAAGTTACACGAGGTTCAGTTAGATTAGGTTTGGGAAAGCTAGTTTTGATAGAAACAGATAAAACAGCACAATGAAAAATCCTCTCAAAATTAGTAGAGAAAGGTACTCAAACGATGGGCACCATTCGAGTATCACGATGCTCGCAAAAATAGAGGGGAGACGCATTCTCAAAAGAGCTACACTCTCAAAATGAGTAGCTCCCAACTCTTTTTTTTCTGTGGTTTTCAACCACAGACAAAAAGCGTGAGTATAAATAAAAAAGCGTGTGTTTAAATCACAAAATGGACAAAGTAGAATCTTAAAAAAAGAAAAGAAAATGAGGAAGTTAAAAAAAAAATCACAAAAACGGGATAGTAAAACAGTCCACACAACAAATAAGCAAAATTTCCAAAAGTCTCCACAAAAAAAAAAAAAAAAATCAGTAAATAAAGCGATAAGAATCTAAATGACAAAGATAAATCACGATATTTCAAGGATAAAAAAAGACAGAAACGTGCACAAAACTATAAAATGGACACCCAAGAAAACATGTAGAAACATTTGACCAACAGTTGCAAGCACTGTGAAACACTTTCGCAGAAAACTAAAGCATGGGCTACAGTTACAAAGTAAAGACTTCCAACATTAACAGCTCACATTATGCTAACATGCACATGAAATTTTACAGGACACGGAACAGATCGGTCAGTCGCCTAAGTCTATTAATCAATTCTGTATTATCCAGTGTTCCAGTGTCTCTTAATCATTCATAAAAATTTATATACATACTGGACAATTTTACGACATATTAAACCATAAAATGGATTGACACTGAAGTTCGTTTTTAAAATGCTTCATTTGAATCAGTAAGGCCAGCGGGGATGAAATTCATACACTGACTTTGTGAGTTATCTTTCAACATTGTGAGGCATCAGCAGGATGGACTTGTTCAAAACATAAATGTCGTTGGAGCACTATTGTTTAGGGATTCTAGTGGAGAATCCAGTCCTTATCACAGAATAACTTCAAGTATTTTTTTGCACATACACTACGATGGCACGTATAAACTTTAACAACAAAAGGATAACTCACAATTTACAAACTTTCGCAATTTTTTAACTGCGATAAAAATTCCTGACTTGTCACTGTGGAAAGGCTTTGTTTTCTGTCAAAACAACGATTGCCACGGGTGAAGCTCATTTTTATTTAGGCTGCATTTTTTCGGAATTGGACACATTTCTTAAAGACGTTCTTATTTTTTCGTTGCCAGTTTCCGTCCCTTAAGAGACAAATTTAAGGAATCCAGACAAAATTGGCAAGGAGTAATAAATATACGGTTGCTAACAAGAGACCCATTCCTTGCCACGTACGCTTTTTCCTATTCATTTTGAGACACCCCTTCTCAGTTTGAGCTAAGCGTGCTTTTCTTGGGAACTGCTTCCCAATACTGAGGCGGAAAGTCATTTTTCAGTGTCTACTATAATTACGAGTATCAACTGCTCATTTTAGGACGTCGCAATATACTTGTTTTAAGAGCCCGTTTTAACACTGAGGTGGAGTTTGGTTGCCTTATGTAGGTTTTAACGTTGGGTAACGTTCAGTTATGTTAGGATAAGTAAAGCGAAGTACGAAATAGTTACGTTACGTTCAAAGTTAGGTTAAGTTAATATAGGTTGGGTAAATCCAATCCGATTTCGCAGTGTACTCAGCAGAGCCAAACCTCGTTGTTGCATTTTCCCTTAAAAATTAGATGAAACAGGCAGGTGCAACACAAAAGTGTAGTCTTTTGTTCAAAGCAGGTCAGGCTTGTAAATCATTTTCTCCTTATATAAGCCTACTTGTGTAAACTCTTATCTTTTCCCCCTTTTTATTATGTTTTGTTTGTTCGATTTAAAGTGGAATTCTCTTCAGTTTGGAAATTGTTGCTGGGTAGAGATTATCAAAGCGACCTTCAAGTGGAAGACGATCGAAGATCAAAACTTGAGATAAATAGTTTCTTATTGGATAGTAGTTCTCGTGTAAACCTAATGAACGTTATCAGGAGAGATTATTCTGTTGATTGTACTCAAAAACTGCTTAATATCACGTTCTACAACCTTATTATTTTTTTCTCAAAAGTTCTTTGTCCTATTCTTTGTATGGGCCTACATAGGTAAACGTATTCAGGAAATCATCAGCGTGTGTGTTTGCCTGACTTTAATGGCCGTGGATGGGCTGTTGATTGTTAAGTATCTGAGACTTGACAACTTGACGACCGTTATCTGCGCCGGCTTTGGCGGGATCGTGACGGCAGATTTCCTATCCGGCTTAGTCCACTGGGGAGCGGATACATGGGGCTCAGTGGAGCTACCTGTTGTCGGAAAAGTAAAAATCTTTTACTCTCCTTTAATTAATACTCTCAGTCTTTTAAAACACAATTTTTGAAGAACTTTCAAACGACTATTGCATATTCCCGACACTTTGCAAGAATAACTACAGTTGCTACTTTAGAGCCTGGAGGGCGGTTGTTCCCGCCATTTTAGTATTCTTTAGCCTTCGAAATTTTTTTATTGACTTAAAGCAAGAATGATAAAAAATCCCCTAGGTTGTCCTGAAACATGCATAATTTAGGACGTAACAAGACTATTGGAGGGGATGAAGATATCGGTTATTTTTATTGATTTAACTATGTATCGATATGGCAGTTTATGAGAGAGTTCTATGGCTGTTTTTAGTATTTAATTGGATGATCAAATCTAGGCATCTTTTTAGATCAAAACCAATTCCCATTTTTACTTGAAAAGTTAAACGTTTTCACGAAAATTAGGTATGATATTGTCACGTCACTAACTAACACTTGGTTGGGTTTTACAATGACGTGGTTTTTCACGGGGCCCTGATCTTGCTAACAAACAGTAAAGACTAAGGTTTGAGGTAGCCAACGGAATTTATATTTGCCACTCACGTACAATTTCCACTCGCTCAGTAGCTTCTTCTCTCTCCCCCAGTTTCCCTGTCACTCTCCCTTTTTACAGCTTCCATTTGACACAAACGAAATCAACGTAGTCCCTTTGGTTTCAGAGACGTGACTTTAGCTAGTACAGAAACCAAGGGTGCAGGAGACAAAAAGGGAAACTAAACTAAACGAAACAATTAACAAAAATTGGCGTGACAATGTGATTTTTTTTAAAAAATAATATTTTTGGACAAATGGTCGAAAGTGAACTGAGAACGAATAGAGATACGGGAGCCTAGAAGAATGGTTCAAGGCCACACTGTACATTTGTTTTGGGGTATTCACATGGGGAGCTAGAGTAGGAACTTCGTCGAGATCCCAAGTAGTACAGTCATGTCTAAAAACGTATATTAGAAGTTTGGACGTCTGGACGTTTGGACGTCGTGAAATCATACTCCCAAATATGTGAATTTCTCCACCTGCGGTTGTGATTCTGCGCCAACGCGCAGGTTACACTGCACAGGACGATCACCTGTGTTTTGGGCGCAGTCAGTCTCATGCCCGCAGCAGTGGACTCGTCATAGAAGCGATCCAGTACGCTCTGTAACTCAACCTCAGTGTAAGCCGTCTTCATCGGCAAAGAGGGGACTCCCTACCTTGACGTCACCCATATCGACCTCCTCCTGACCAAGGCTGTGCCTGCTAATTCTGTTCATATACACAAGGAATAGAAAAGGGGAGAGGACACAGTCCAAAGCGTACCGGAAAGCTTTCGAAGTTTTCACCTGATATACAGACGCAGCTTCTGCAGTCATGCAAAACTGGACTGCTCCTAGGAGTTTGTCCCTTTATCTCGTACTCTCCCAAAGTGTTTCCCAAACTCATCTTGGGGAACCTGGTCATATGCATTTTCCGTAGTTCACAAAACACGTATAGAGTTTTTGGTCATGCTCCCAGTTTTTCTCGACGATTTGCTGGAGGGTAAACAAACGATCGGTGGTACTACGCCCCTGGCGAAATCGACACTGTTCCTCTTGTAGGTCTACCTCTGTAATAGCTCTCGCTCTCTTCTACAGCACTTTGGCATATACCTTTCCTGGTACACTGAGGAGTGTGATTCCATGATAATTCCCGCAATACCTGAAATCCTCTTTTTAGAAAAGTGTGACTATAATGCCTGTCTACCAGTATTTCGGCGTTTTCCCACATTTCCACACGACCTTAGCATACTCGATGCAGCCACGCGTCTCTACTTGCGCTCATAGACTTAAGATCTTCGGCTTGCGTCTCGTCCTTTTCCGGAGATTTTCCGTCCTTCAAGCTCGAAGAATGTGGGACTTCTCTGAGCATGAGGCAGATGCTTCCTCAAAGTTTTCGGGGTCAGCACTACCATCGACCTGGTCCAAGAGCTCCTTGAACTATTCATTCTACTTCCCAAGGGAAGTAGAATCCCGATTATATCCGCTAGCGGCTCCCCGTTACGGTCTTTTATGACCCGAAGGGCGTACTGCCGTCTTCTCCGAAGTCTCCAGATGGTTTACCAGAAAACTTTGATTGCAGTTTGGTAGTCGGTCTCCATCTTTTCGTCGAATCTCCTCCACGCTTCTTGTTCTGCCGTTTTGACCGTGCGTTTGGCAGCTTGTCCCGCGACGTTGTAACTCGCTCTTGTTGCCACTGACTCAAAAGACAAGTACGTCCTCTAGGCTTTCTTTTTGGCGGCGACAGCTTCACGAATCTCCGTTGTCCACCTAAGGTATCCACTTTCAATTACTACTTTTACTACCGATTGTTTTCTCCCCGCAAACCCTTTTTGCATCCTCAAGGATTCCAGCTCGGAACAGGATCCACTCAGTTTCTAAGTTGCCGGTTGGCAGGGGAAGCTAGGAGTAAATTTCACCGGTTGCCCTCGTCAACTTCTCGCAGGTCCACTCACTCAGCGCGTCCCGCTTTATTTGTTTTTCAACTTGCGAAACTGACCGCACATTGTGTAGGCTTACCATCATTCTGACCAATGGGTAATTATCGGTACTCAGCTGTACCTTCGAGTTACACTCTGGTGTCCTTTGAGATCCTCTGAGACGATTATATAATCTATCAGTGATCGTTGTTGACAAAAAGCACCAGTCTTGCCGTGTAAGCCTGTGGACACTTTTGTGCTGGAAACAGGTGTTCCTGATGTTTAACACATTACCCGCACAGAAACCGAGCAACTTCTATCCGCTTCTATTCTGGGTGGTCTCGCCAAATTTTCCGACCTCTCTCTCCTAGGTTTGTTCGTCGTTCTTTACAAACGCATTGAAATCCCCCATCAGGATCAGTCGGTCATTCCGTGACAGTGTATAGAGGGTTTGATCGAGGTTAACCAAAACTGGTCGTTATCAGCCTCAATGTATAGTTCGTACACCTTAACGATCGTTAGGTTTCCAAACTCTTCCATCTTAAGCTGAATAGCTGCTACCCTCTTATTGACGTGTTTCCACTCCACGATTATCCCTCCAGGTAAGGGGTTACGAGAATCCTGACACTCGCCTGTGCCCGCATTTTAAGGTTGACTCCACTACGAAAGTGAGTCCATCCGTGATCAAGGGTGATAGAATCTTCCCTCTTGGTTGAGGCCAGGCCAACTATATAAGTGTTTTTACTAGGAAATCTTTGTTGGAACTCAAGGTGTCTTTTTTCGTTTCAAAAGCAGATTACGCTAGAAATTACGCTAGAAATTGAAAGGAAATTCTAACTCTTTCTTTTATGATTTTCTTTATTAATGCTACATTTTCTTTTGACATTGACTTTCTCGTTTCGAAGGCATTTATACGTCCATTTCGGGAACACCACATTGACCCAACGTCCATTACACGCCACGATTTTATTGAAACGAACGGGGACAACTTTATGGCCCCCATCATTCCGTTAGCTGGTCTAGCGTATTCTTTGTTGACTTGGTGTGAAAAAGATATCGATGCAAACTTTGCCTGGTGCGCTTATTTCTTCCTCTTATCCGTCTTCGTCTCATTAACCAATCAAGTAAGTCTAATACTTCTCGAACTTTCAGTTGTAGTTTACTTCCTGTCAGTATTATCCATAAATTTCTTGTTTGTAATACTTCACATTAAGTAACTCATGACTTTAATTTTGTATTTTTTTTTATTTATTTGTGAATCTTCGTCAATGACTAGTGTAACTAACATAACTTTTCGCAACTTTTTACTTAAAAAATCTTAATTTTTGAAAAACAAATAAAACAGTTTACTATATTCGTTTGTTCTTTTCTTATAGATTCACAAGTGGTCACACACGTACAATGCTTTGCCGAAGTGGGTCCAGTGGCTGCAAGAGAAGCACGTCATATTGCCGCGTCGTCATCATCGTATCCACCATGTGGCGCCACACGAAACCTATTTCTGCATCACGACTGGTTGGCTCAATTGGCCGTTAGAAAAACTGCGGTTCTGGAGTGCCTTGGAGTACGCGATCGAGAAATGTACTGGCTGCAAGCCACGTGCTGATGACTTAAAATGGGCTCAAAAACGACAATAATTCCTTAATCAATATTTGTCCACCCAGCCTGAAAAAGCAGATTTTTTTAAATCATGAAATAGTTCGCTTAACGGAAATAATTTGCGCCACCACATTTTGTGAATTTCACGTGCGCTATTTATACTATTTTTCAAAGAAAATGTGTTTAAACAAGCGAGAGCTTAAGGAAAGGAGAAGACTCGAGGTAAAAAGATGTGCAAAACTGTTTCATGACTGTTAAACAAGATTTGTCCCTTTTGTGGCCCTTTTTTAGGGTAAGCAAACCCATTGGGGGGTATACGTCCTCTCCTTACTTAGCAACCCAATTTATCATGAGCATTTTTTTTTTTTTTTTTTTTTTTTTTTTTTTTTTTTGCTTTGGGGGAAGAATTCAAGCCCAGTTGTTTTCCTTTCGGGGGGAACATTTTCCTAGTCAGCATTTTTATGTCATAAGAAACTGCCGGCAGTGCAACGAAAGCATTTTATTAGCTCGCTTTGTTTCCCACTGGATCATAAGAGAATGGAAGAAAGCCAGTTTTATGTACGAGAAAGAACGCTGCCTGAACTGTATTACTTTACATTATATATGTTTTTGTGGCTGAATGAATGTTTTTGTGTTGTCCAGATGCATATCGTTGCGCTTACAATGGCCTTGAAGGGAGAGATGAAATGAAGAGAGCAAAATGACACAGCATGTGGGGTTGTGATAGACCTTTGTAAGGAGAATACACTTGAAAGCTTAGAAACCAGACTCGATTGATTTTCTTGATTGTTTTATAAAAGCAAAGAACCCATAAAAAAATAAACAGCGCAAGTTTCCAGGGGGCGTAGCCAGGAATTTTCAACAGATACGCTCAAACCTTTCCCTAGCCCCCCTCCTTAGCGTTTTTACAGTAGTAACAGATCGACCACAATATACGGGTTACACAGTAACCCTTATATACAGGTAATAAGGCTATTTATCAATGCTAAGGTTTTGGTCCCCGCTTTCTCGATCCCTAGAGTACATTCAGGTGAAAGGTTAAAATAACAAAGGGTACATTCGCAAACCTACAAGTGCTGTTCTAAAATCGTTCAAGCGGTCTACACATTGCTTAATTTAAATCTATCGCTTTAAGTTATTCGATTTAAATTCGGAACTACCATTTCCAATAACAGTCATTCGGTAGTCTAGTACACTTAATTCCAACTGCATTTTTATAGGATGTGTCCCTACAAGAACGAACACAACACAGCACTCTTGAATGACGAATTAAACTAGATAAATTGCAAAAACACATGAACTTAATAAAATAAAATATGCCATTGTTAATTTGTAATGAATATAAAATAATTAAGGCTAATTACTAGAAGATTATTTAAAATGACTAGAAAATCTTTCATTCGTCTTGAAAAAGGCAAATTACAGCGTCGAGCTAAGGCAACGGGCAAAAATTTATTTTAAAAAACAGGAATTTCAAATGAGCTATCGTAAAATTTTTAACAAATGTAAGGAGGCGCAAAAGCAATTTAAAAAGTTTATGTGAACATACCGTTTACATGATTTTCGTCTGAAAAAAAAGAAGCAGGAGAAACGTTTGGAAAGAAAGGTCGGTCAACGGTCCCCGTTTTTTACAATGTTGCGTCCACTTTAATGAACATTTTTGCATTAGATTAGGAAGTCGAAAGTGCCGTTAACGGAGGCTGTTTGAGTCGCTGATTCACGCAAGTCAAAGAGAGATGGAATCATTCCGAATAGAAAAGTCGCAATAAGTTGAATGGAGAACTTACTGAATGGAGACCCAGTTAATTGTCAGCAATTTACCCGCGTTTACGAAAGCCAGAAAAGTGCTGCCATTGAGAGCGTTAGGTTCGGACAGATAATCTATCAGACTGAAGCTGGAGCCTTTCACGATTACCGTTTCAGCGGAGGAGGTGAAGTTGTGCAGAGTGTCGTTCATGACCGAGAGAATCGTGTCATTTCGCAACGCTAATTGAGACAAGTCACTGGGACCAAAAACAGCGAAAATTGGTGCGTTAGAGTTCTTTGACGCCTGACACATGTTGCAAGGCTGTATTCAAGTGACAAACATAGTAATAAAGCATTTCCACGCAGCCTTAGTTCCTGCAAGCCAATATATAGATCTCCATTTTTTGCTCGTATTTGTTAGCGGACCCTTTTTACACCTGACTGCTAGCCAATGCGACAAAGGTGTGTGAAGTAACTAATTTCTGTCCAAATGCCCGACAAATACGTAAAATTTCCGGTCAACGTGCCCTAACTATCATTCTCCTTTTCCTGTCTTCTGAGTTGTTTATGTCAAGACAAAACGAAGCTTAATATCATTCCTTAAGTCTTAACTTAGCCGGAAGTGATAACGTAATACTAATAGGTGTCATTAGCCACATAAGAGGCCTGTACAGGCAACAACACAAAGCTTAGCTCTGACTGAAAGGGCGCAGCGAAGGAGGAGGGCGGGCCCCCCCGAAATTATTTTCTTGTGTTCAAGTAAGCTCAGTGGCAGCATCAAGTTGCCCTCTCCCCCCCGAAAAGCACACACGCCCCACCCACCCCCCCGAAAAAAAATTCCTGGCTGCGCCCCTGATCCTGGATAGACATAAATGTACAATCTGATCTTCGTGCGAACAAATTAAAAACAATCAAACCGTAAAAATTGCATGTCAATTCAGTTGAATCAAGCAGCTTCGTAAATAAAAAAAAGAAGGAAAAAAGTTGGGAGAATAAGATCGTAAGTCCCCAGTTTTTGCTGTATTGTGTCCCGTTTAATAAACCATGTTGTACTAGATTAGAAATGCCTACTTGGAGGTACAATGGAAATATGTACGTACATTTTCGAAACCACAATTCCCTCACTAGGATCGTGGTTCGAGTAAGCCTAGGAGTGTCCTCCAATGGACCATACCTTGGATCACGGACACCAGCTCGGAGGGTGGAATGCCGAGTCTCTCGTAACGATGGTTGTCAGAGTAGTTTTCCCACTTTGTACGAGGTCAACTTTTGTTGATCAATCACGATCTGGTATTCGGCTGTATTTTCCGCCAATTTGACCTTATCAGCGTACTCCACCAAAACTGTCATATCTTTTCTTCGTGACATTTTTGTGCTGGGTTCTACAAACGACTTAATGTCAAACTGTATTTAGTCACTTTGCAGTTTATGTATTTTAATAGAATATTCAAAAAGCAACAATGTGTAATGCCTTCCCAATACCCATTTTTAGATTTATTTTCGATTTTGAATACTGAAGATAGGTTTGTGGAGTGTAAACGTTGATTGAAGGCTCTCATAAAGAAGAAACTCGATTTTTTTTTATTATTTGTCCGAGTACATAATTTCGCAAGATTTTTCCCTACTTGAAAAAAGTAATAACAAGTTTTCCATTCTTAAAATCTGTATATTATCATTGTAACATTTTCCTCCATTTTTCCAACACGAAATAAATGCTTTTCAGGAATTCTTTCATCAACTCCTAAGTTTCCAGAACCACAAGGGCACAATTGCTCTTTACACAGACTCCCACATCAGTGGGGGGGATACCTTCGCGGAAACGTCCTTTGATTTGACATAGAATCTCTCGTCATATCGGTCGTTTGTTGCCCTACGTCCAGAATGTAGTTTAGCTTTGTCACAGTAATTTTAAATAATCTTTCCTCATATCATTATACTTGAAACACAAGCTAATAAGAGACATAAATTTGAAACTTGATTGAAGCTAATGCAACGTACGAAAAACTAAACCTGATAAATAAAGTAACTCAAAATTGAACTAAACCAATAGAAAACTAGAAAACCACAATAAAAACAGAATCCAAAGGTTGTGTAATATTACGAAACAATTCCAAGAGAAAATACTTGAATTCAGTGCCGGATTAAGTGGTCGGGGGGCCTGGGGCAAAATTTTGGCGGCGGGGGGCCCCGGGGCATTTGCCCTTTTTGCCCCCCCCCCTTAATCCGGCACGGCTTGAATTTAACACTAGAAGAACAGAGAATTTAGCACTAGAAGAGGTAAGCAAAACCAGCAATGACTTATAAACCAGCAAAAACTTATAAAAAAATGTAACGAAAATCGCTCGAAGTTATTAAAAAAATACAAAATTTTAACTACACTGCAATAAAATAATTAACACGGAAAAATATAAAAAGGTGAATTTAGTACCTTTACTTTCTTTATCAGCAAGCTCCGCCTTCTCAACCATAGCTAAGGTCTCCTGGGCGTGCCAAGAGAGCTGGCCTTGACGGCGACTAGTCGCCCGTGAGGGTCTGTATTGGGATTGTAAGGCCTGTGCTGCTGCAACGGCATGAAACTGTGCTAGAGACTCGGATTTGGCATGAGCAGCTAATTCCAGCTCCGAATCGGAATCCGATAAGCGTGACTGCAGCGTAGGAGGCGGCTTGGGCGAAAACGCCGTAGGCAAAGGCCGTCTGGGGCGCCGGTGTTGCTGCTGCCCTCTCTCGCCCACTGGATGAATGTATTCGTACTCCGAGTTTGGCTAAAAGAAATGCAATGCAAAATTTTTATTTTCTTCCTTGAGAACACCGTAATCTTCTTGTTGGCAAGTAACTGGAATTCTTGGGGAAAGATTTCCTAAAGAGAGTCTTAAAAATATTTACGACTTAAAATTTAGCCTTGTACTACAGATCGTTTATGATTGCTGTTTAAAAGAATATTTTACAAATTAGCTATTAGTGGGAAAGTTTCTCCTATTCCTCATAGAACGAAAAAAATACAATATGGTCGGCCACGTATCACTCGTAAGTACAAGAACAACAACTATTGCTAAAATCTTTACAATAGATAAATCCGTTATCACAAAATCGACCCCAAAAAGCGTAAAAGTTCCAACTATTCAAAAATATTAAAAAATATTGTCGGGCTATCTTTGCAGCAGTGCCCTAGCCAGGATTTCGGTTCGGGGGAGTGGGACCATTTGCAACTTTCTAGAAAGTTTGGTTTTCGCCTATGTTCACCATTACAAAATAAAAATGTCGGGGAGTCACCTCCCTCACCCACCTGGCTGCGGGCCTGCTTTGCAGCCACTATTTTAACGGCTGCGTAAACCTTTATGATTTTTAACTTAAAAGCCAACCCATCTGTAGGAAATGTGGCGAATCAGAAGAAAGCGTATAACATTTAGTAATAGAATACACAAGATCAGGGAAGCATTTTATTTAACAAAATGTGACGGAAAGCATTCCAGCTACATTATATTGGGATTCGGATCAATATGAACCTAACGTAACGCACATAAACGTATCTTTTGAACTAAGCTAGTGAAGTTAGCGCAACTAAACAAATCTAATAATTCACCAAACTTATTTAGCGTTAAAGTATTTCAAAGAATCGAAAATAAATAACCCTGGCAAGTTTGTTAATTGTAAGTTTAGCGAAAATTGTAGATCTCATTTAACCAATCCTCATTTTCACGTTGTCATATAATTTAACAGCCTTCTTGAAGTAACAAATTCATTGAATGCATTTTATTGCAAGTATGTATCCGACCTCATTTATATACTGAAAGCGGAACAATTTTAATAGACCTTTCTTTAAAACAAACTTTCAGGTATTACGGATGGGTTTTAAGGTCCAGAGGTATATATTGAGGTAAATGTGTAGTAATGGCGTCCGATATAACTAACTTGAACTTCTGACACGTTGAACATCTTTTTCGTGTTCGAATAGGTCCCTTATAACGAGATCCTACTGTATAAAAAATAGCTAGCTGACAAACTCAAACTTTTTCTAGCAACTTAATTCAGGAAAATTAGAAAGATAACTATTTACCGATTCTATGATAACAGTTTACAATGGCATCTCGTTATAATAAAGCTCCCCGTATCAGAGAAAAAAAAAACGTCGATTCATTTAAAGTTTACATTGGAAGTTTTCTTGCACGTTCCCTACAGTCCGTAACTCCGAATCTTAAAATCTTTCACTGTAGTTGGCAATGCCTTATAACAGGGGGTCATAAACGGAATTCCAGTGCAATACGAAAATTTTCATGGAGAAAACGCATTTAAGGACACGCTATGCTTATTTTACTCACCTGTGCAGAAAAGTTGCTCATTTCAGCTTCGCTTTTATCAAAAAAGAAGGCTCTGAACGTTTTCGGACTCGGCGCGGGGTCGTGCGGTAATTTTGGAGTGGGAAAAACTGCGTAGGGATAAACGTCTTCGCTGTCTAGTAACAAGTCAATAAGTCACAGGTTTTAAATGTAGAAACGATATGAGAAATTCTTTAGGCGTACTGTTCACCTTCATTAGGACGACTTAATGTATGCTTCGCTGGACTGCGTTTCCCAATCGATGCATACACCGAGGTTTCTTCACGAGCTTCGTTACTGCTACAGCTATTGTACAGCTTCGGGTCAGGTGAACTTTGCTGCTGTCGCCCTAGATCACCAAAAAGATTGAGTGATTTTTATTCTTACTAAAACCATGGGATGACTTGGAAGAAAAGCGAAAACGAGAAATAAAAATACAAATAACGGACAAATACAATAAAAAAGAACAAGAAATATTGATTTATTACGTGTATTTAAGCGAAGACCAATTGTAACGGCGGTCAAAGCCAACGCTAAGATGGATATTGCAATGGGTACTGCAATTCGAGGATCCGATAACAAAGGCCCTAAGGCGTATTGATCTTCAATGTACACAGGCCGGGAGCCCTCTGTGAATACACGTACGAAAAAGAAGTCAAGCAATAAAATTTCTCGGCCATTTTCTTAACTACAAGGCAACAACGGAAACACACACACACATACACACAAAAAAGGAAAGATTGTCAATGAAAAGATAAAGAAAGCAATCTTGTTGAGTTAGGGTACGGTTACCTATTCCCAAAGCTTTGGTGGACAAAATGTATTCGCGATCTGTGCTCCCCGCGGAATTTGCGACAGTTAAACGTACGACGTAGGCGGAGTTAGGCAAAAGCCCGCCCAACATGAAATTTGTTGCCGGAGGCGTTTCTGTTCCAGCTAGGAGAACAAAATGTAGTTTAAGAATTTTCAAGGATTCCGAACCAAAAGACGTAAAAGGAGTTAATAATGTAAAAGGAAGAGGTCAGCAATTCATGTACTGTTACCTACAACCCAATCGGACTGACCACTCAGCCGGTACCGAATCACGTACTGTTGAATAGGGCAGCCTCCGTCTTCCCAGCCATGGAAGGACAGCGTAATGCTCGTCGTGGAAATTGCAAACGATTCTTCGTGATTGGTTACCCAGTGAGGCGGATTGCCCTTAGTACGCGCGACGACCACGGCGCTGATGTCACTCGCACCAATTCGGTTGAAGGCCACTAGGAAAAACTCGTACTCTGAGCCGCAGGTTAAATGTTCGACTTTCATGGCACGGGTAGTGAAAGACAGTTTCTCTTCTTTCCAAACCTGGTCCGTAATCCGAAGCCGGTACTTGATCACAAAACCGTGTATCGGTGCGTCCTATTAAAACCAATTAACAAACCTGATTAAAATACTGTAAATAAATCGAAAAATTAAGAAATCAAATATAACGAAAATAAAACAAAAGAAAATATAACGAAAATGAAAAGACTTAACAAATTTGAAAAGTTTAACGAAGAAAGTACTAACCCCCCAAGAAATGATTCAGTCACAAAGTGACCAAATTACTACAAATAAAAAATTTCCGATTTCTAAAAAAGAAAACAATTACGTAAAAACGAGAAATATTCAAGTACGAAGAGTTAAAATATATTAACACATAAAAATTAATAACATAGTTATATGTAAATAGAACTGAATCTTCTGTTCTGTGCGTACTTTGTAATGCTCTGCGACGGACCAGCGTAAACTCACGGAGCTGAAGTCGCTAATGGCATAATGTAGCACAGGTGGCGCTGGTGGTACTATGATTTGATAAAAGAATTCAAAAACTGTTAGTTAGTAAAATAAGCTTACGAAAGTAGTTTATTTTACCCATGATAGTTAAGGAATACGAGATGGAATCGTCGCTGAATTTGTTTTTCACTGAACACGAGTAATTCCCGGAATCTGACGCTTGTCTGACGTATAAATACAATGTTCCGTTACTCAGCAATTGAGGCGATTTATCACCGCTAACTTGGCTTTCCGCAACAGGCCAGTTCGTGCCGATGCTACTAGATGCTGCTACTGCATTCTGTGAAACCCGCGCCAAATCAGAAGTAACAGAGCATTAATTTACGCTATTAATCGGGCAGTTGTGCGTACAGTTAACCTTGTAAAGAGTAAAATAGTTTAAGTTAAATAAAAGTAGTGCTATTTACCGTTTGACTCCAGTCAATTAGCATCTGACCGCCGTTTTTTGTCCAACGCACGTGTAACGGCGCGTCTCCCACTGCTAGACACGGAATTCGAACCGCAGACTTCCAAGGAACTGAGATGGGGGTCCCCATGGACAACAGTGCAACAGGAACTTTAAAAACAAGACGAAATTATTGAAAGTTGTAAAAAATTTCCGGAAACAAATGTTTCAGTAAGGTAAGTAATGTGTCAATCTAAGCTTATTTCAAAGCAGGTTTAAGCTGTATCGATAGAAAACGCCGACATAAATGTCACCTTCTCTGTAGTCTTTATTATTTTTACATCAGAAGGTTGTTAAATACGTAACGAAATTGCTAGTCTAGTTTTTGAGAAATAACGTTTAAATACCACAACTTTATTAAGTTAGCTCAAACTAACAAATGTTAATGGACTAATAAAGGAAAATAGATAGCTACAAAAGAGGCAATGACGTGAGCAACGAGCTACAAGTAGAAAATTGAAGCAGATTTCTGACAAAACCCTACTGTGCAGAAAACGCAAATAATGGCAATGCGAAGGGAAGCATCTTTACATTTCGCAGACAAAACTGAGTTATGAGACATCTTTTCAAGTTACCTCGATCGGAAGGCGCGAAATTGAGGTTAATGCCATTGGAGCGTGGTCCTTCGCCCGCTTTAGTGAAAGCCGAGACTTGGAACAGGAAATTGGTCCTTTTCCTCAGTCCGCGCATTTCGTAATGATGCACGTGCGAAGAGACCGTTTTCTTCTGTGAAATCACTTCTTGTCCTTGTGAGTCTATTTCGCGAATGAACACAGCGAACCGGAGAATACGGCCATTAGCTTGAGGCGGTGATAACCATGTTAAGATAATGGCGTCGTGGGAGCTAATCACCGCTTTAATGCCCCCAGGTGGGTCAGGTACTATTCGGTCGACAAATAGAGGAAATTAGATATTCTGTTTTGTCCAAAGTCAATTTCGTCTTTAATTTCTACTTTACTGTAATGCTTAACATTTCTCGTTTGCAACGCAATTTACAAAAGTAAGGAGCGACGGCTATGGCCAATTAAGAAAACTTATATATTTATAACTTGAATAAAAATTAAGCGCAAGTCTTTTACTATCTATAATTTGTTTATTTTTTAAATGTGTTTCTGTATTTAATTTGCTTTCAGTCTAGTGCTGTGATGGTGATTCTGAGTATGGGCACGCCAACACGAGGTTAACGCGAACGGAACCAGGAACTGCACGTTCGGGGTTTATGATTTAAAACGCTTCGAATAGTAAACCAAACGCAAGGTGCATAATAGATCAAATTCATGTGGAAACCGGCTCTGCATTAACAATCTACTCAAATTTGACTTTCCGTGTGTTCTTCAGGTTGAATTTCACGGAATATTGTTCGAAGAATTTCCTTGCATATATTTACCGTCTTCAGCTGTCAGGCAGTACATGGGTGGACTGAGTTTGCCGTCACCGATTCGTGTGAATGCTAAAACTTGGACGCTGTAATTGGCAAACTTGTTTAAGCTTGACAGGTAAACTGACATTTCTGACGTCATCTTCACTTCTGGCTCGATAAGTTCTGCACTTGGAAATAATAATAATAATAATAATAATTAATAAGCACATTTAAGTTTGAAGATCAAAGATTTGCACCGTAATTCAGATCCGAAGGAGCGAGTTCATAAAAAACTTTGTAGCCTTGAATTACGCCGTTACGCTCATTAAAGGCAGGTGCTTGCCATGTCACTTGTAGGCTCTGTGAACTGAGGGCCACACAAGTGAGCTCCCGTGGTGGCCCGTCAGGCGCTGGAAAAAGATCAAAGAGCTTAGAATTTGATCTATTACTATCAAGGGCGTTTTCGTCACTTGATATTTTTGGGTATTTGTGTGCATCTTTCTTTTTCAATAAATTATTTGAACACATAGCAAGAAAGGATCAACTAACCATCCTCAAGAGTCCGGGCCATAACTTCCGTGCTAAAAGGTCCTTGACCTTTGCCGTTGAATGCTTGGACCACGATAGCGTATAAAGTGTAAGGTCGGAGACCGCTTAATCTCCAATCCATTCGCTCTGACAAGGTCGACTGCGCCATGGTTATGTTGTAAGGCTTGTTGGACGTATCTCTAAAATATTATAAAACAACAGTGTAAAGAAAAAGTGTTTTTGTTTGTTTGTTTTAAAGACAACTGCTATCGTACTAGCGA
Organism: Triops longicaudatus; assembly: GCA_022885665.1. Classification (NCBI taxonomy): domain Eukaryota; kingdom Metazoa; phylum Arthropoda; class Branchiopoda; order Notostraca; family Triopsidae; genus Triops; species Triops longicaudatus. Next base: position 97,023 of record JAGQDJ010000231.1, on the reverse strand, counting down.
TGTATCGTCGTCTTCGGCTGCCTTAGGGAAAACTAATAATGCGAAATAATCATAATGTCAACAACAATGAAAACACAGGAAGCTTTAAATAAAATTCGAAATTACCGTGTGGCTCAAATTACTAATTCAAGAATTGTGTAAAAAGCTTTGTCCTAGCACTGTTTTCTCCCTAAAACCCAGGATTTCATATAGCTCAAAAGGTGCAAAGGAGAAGTAAAAAATATATAGAGATATTTGCTCGAATTTTGTGATTTTATACGAAAATGCAACTTTCATTTAACCAAATAAGTTCTTACTTACGGACAATTTTACATGTAATTGCATAAAAATAGGCTTATAATTAGGTTAACTCTATTAGATTTATTAGTTTATTTGATCAAGTTGTCATAGCTTGGGTTATACTAACCTCAGGTTATGTCAACTCTAGCTCGGTTATGTTCGTTTAAATTAGTACAGTGATTCCTTTCTACGTGAACTTACCCTGCTTCTTTGATTCCGATATTGTAAGCAATAATGACTCCATTACGGAGCGACGCCTGGGGCGGTGACCAGCTCACTCGCAGCTCACGCGACGTCAGAGCGCCCACACTGACTTCTACCGGTGGTCCGGCCGGCGCTTCTTCTTCTGTTAAGGCCGTTACAGTATCGGAAGGCGGACTGGCGCCTACCGAGTTCTCGGCCGTGACATAAAAATGGTACAGGGTCGCAGGACGTAAACCGGTAACTACGCCCCAAGACTGGTTAGGAGGCGTGGCTTCAGAACGGAAAGTCTCATCTAAGTCAAAATAAGTATTACAAGCTTTGATAGTATCTCATTTCTATCTTTTAAATTTTGACTTATTGTTTATTAAACATAGTACGTTTTACGTGCTATCGAAAAGAATCTCATAATGCTGAACTCAATGGGATAAGAGGAAATCTTTCGGTATATCAGAAGTTCGTTACAACGAAGTTCGTTATGCTTTTTCTTTACGCTTCCACAACTCAAGACAATAGAATCCATCTGCTATAGCTGATGTTCATTACTAGAAGGTTCGTTATAGCAAGATTCTACTCTAAATAGAACACGCAATAAACGCAAGCCAGCATCGAATATCCAGTACGAAAAAAGATTAAATTCATGTAACGAACCTGATGGATCTTTGTAGAAGATGGTGAATTCCGTCAAAGGACTGTGACCATCATGTGGCATCGTCCATCCAAGCATTATGTGTCTGGAGGAGATTTCTTGTAACCGTAAATCTTGTGGCTTTTGAGGAACGTCTGCGTTGTTGACAATTTTGTTTAGCGAAACAAAAATAACAATAATTATTCTTTTATTGAAAAATATATGTATGTGCTGTGCGTAAGAAAATAAAAGGAAAGTAACAAAATGAGCTTAGACAGACGAAGACGACGATACGTCGCAATTACGAATTCGGTCGACTTTAAAACTTACACTAAACTGAAGTTTTGAAAACGTCAAAAATACGATCTTCGGAATACTTCATTTTTTTAATTCCTAAGTAATTTACCTTGAACTTGTAATTCAAAATCGAGACGATCCTGGCCGTGGGCGTTGCTCGTCCAGCACTCGTAATGCCCACCGTCGTCCGGATTAACACTCGTAATGCTCAGCTCCGACACCGTGCCATGTGATTGTCGCTCCCGAATGTCATATCTGGTACTAAATGGCATCACACAAAAAGAAATGAAGCTCATAGTTAACCCATGATGCATATAATTTTGAACTTAAACACAAAATTGCTCGACAGAACTAAGAAAAAGCATTTTAGCAGAAAATTTTTCTTTGTCATCGTTACTGTAAGTCACTTAAACATGGTGACCATTTTTCTTAAAGAAAGTGACTTCGATTATTTTAGCAAAAAATGTGAACGAAAAGTGGTCGCTAAGAAAAGAGTTTCTAACTTGAAACTTAAATTTCTTCACACTTTTGCACTTGGTTATGCTTCCTACTATTTGAACTACTGCTTGGTCTTGTCTGCCTACGGTCTTTTCAATTTAGAAAGGGGGGTAGTCCTTATTACTTGAGTTTTTATGCGTTGTCTTCGCAAGTCGCGACCTGCCTGGCCCCTCCTCGCTCCCCTAGCTTTCGCTAGCCTCGGAACAGCCATAATTAAAGAAAAGGGTTGAAGTTCCCTACACAATTCTACCTATCGAATTTGCCTGGAGGTAAAAGGCTGTAACTGCGTTGTGATTAAGTAAAAGAAAAGCTGATTGATGAACTATCTTTGTAGGTAGACTGGAACACCTACAAAGTAAACTGGAATCCCTAACTGTCCTTAGTTGTCTTCGGTAGTGAAAATCCGAAACATGTTACCCCACACGTTCAGAATTACCCCGTTTTACACTAGTATTCATTATCTTGAAGGGAAATTTGGTAAGATCGCGTCACAAAGAGGTTTTCCGATAAAAACTTGTGCAATAAAAAAAATCGTAAAATTGACAGACTGTAACCTCCGAGCAAAATGTTCAAAGTTGCTCCAAGAAAGCTATATGTTTTATATGTTTGCTATATGTTCAATATACTATACTTATACAAAGAACAAAGATTTTGAATGGCATAGTTAACCTGTGGTCGTCAATGATCGCACAACAACTAAATTTGTCAATTAAAATATATTCCGCTTCCAACAGGCTTTTGGCGCAAAGTATGTTAAAACAAAGGATTCGTTTTCCTTTCTTAAGTAAGTCTATACATAATGGAGCTAATAACAACTAGACTGTTGCGTTGTGTGACGTAGTTCAGGAGCAGTAGATGGCCTACGGTTTTCCATAATTACCCGTTTTACAGTATTTTAAGCTAGGTTTGGTTATTTACAGCGTGTTCTATCTGCCAATGCATTTTACTTCTTTAATTATACTAAAGCGCAAGGAAAAATGGATATAAAAGCACTAGACTGGGGCAACGCTATTCAACCCTATCGCCAACGCCTATTTAGTCGCCAACGTCGACGAATTGAAGGTAATCGTTGGCGAATCGACAATTTTCTAAATCTAAAAATGTATTTTCTAAATCTAAATGTATTTTCAGACTTTCCGTATTGAGCCTTTTCAGTAGTCTCAAAATTCGTTACTTGGTCTTCAGCAATCTCAAAGAATACAATAATAAACTAGTTAAAGTCCACGCTATTTCCAATCTGCGGGTCCTCTTTTGATGCTTTTAGTATTCATGGATGAAATGCAAGTGGCTTATTTGTGAGCAGATCTCTTGCAGATGAAAAGTTCACTGCGCGTGGGATGACGGAATTGAAAAACATAAAAACATTTTCAATTCCTTAGAAAATGAGAATGAGAAATTCTGGTTAGACTTGTTTTGCTCTAGTTTAGTAGGCAAGATGTTAGAGCTAGTTTCCGGTTGCTAGCAGAAACAGCAGAAGAGGAAAATGTGTTTCAACTAATTGCGGAAAATATTAAGAACTTCAAACTAATTTTATGTATTTTTCGTTGAATGTACCTACGAATGGGAAATCGTGTGGGCTTACCGTAGAGGAGGGTATGAACAATAGTAACATTTTGATGAGTTGGATACTTCTGCTCGAGAAAACATTTTGAGCTAAATTGTAGGAATTTAGAAAATGGGTGGAGTTAACTTACGTGTAGGTAGAGTTTGGTTAGATACGGGTGAAGTTTACTTTAAAACGGGTTTACGTCACATAATGAGAGTTGCATGACAGTGGGTGGAGTTTCGGAGGAAGCAACGCTGCTAGTTGAAGTATCTCAGGAACCATCTAAACTTGGACGTACCGAGATGGTAACTAGACGGTGATCGGTTGAGTTACATTAGGTTTTGTTTAGGTTGAATTTCCTTTAATTAGGTTAAACTTTATCTATTTCGATAAATTAACTTTATTTCGGTTACGTGTGATTAGTTTGCTAAGTTAAGTTCAGGATTCACTATTTCAGCTTAGGTAGGTTAGTTTTGGGTATTTAAATAACCTGACCTAGCTATAATGCGTTTTGGCTAGTTAAAGGTAGTTAGTTTTTTCTATTAACTTTAGTTAAGGTTGGTTAACAAGGCTTGGTAGGCTTATTCTACGTAGGTTAAGTTTGGTGACATCTATTTAGATTAGGTTTAGATTGACACGTTTAATTTAGATAAAACTTCAGTTTGGCTAGGTGAACTCAACTTGGCTTAATTGGGGTTAGCATGTTTAGGTTATGTTAACCCTAGTTTGATTAGATTCGGGTAGGTTATTTTGGTTAGGTTTGATTAGCTTAGTTCTTCTTAGGTTAGGGTAGGTCATGTTGGGCTAGATCTGACTAGTCAGGTCCAGTTCTCTCGCTTTATCCTAGAGGGCAACCACATGCCTGAAAGGACTAAGCGTAAACAAGCGTAAAGCGTAAAAAAGTGTTTTTTTTCCGAAGGTGTGTTGTTTACAACCAAAAGTGTAGGTCGTAATAAAAGTTGTGGAGGTAGTACGCCGAAGGCAATATGTACAACTAGGAAGGCGACATTTAGGAAGTTTTCGCGAGATGGAAAAAAGTGTTAGAGCTACGGTCTTACACATTAGCGACCACTAGTGGGTCGAGAAGGATACGATATTTTTGAAAATAAACTACAGTGTAAAAGACCACCGAAGGACTTACCTGTCACGGTAAGATGGCTCAAAGTTGACTCCGTCTTTCTTCCAGTGTATGTAGAGCGGTAGATCGCCCTGTACGTGGCACTTGATGGTCGCTTTAGCATTCTTCCGTACCGACACCTTCGTTTCCTGGCTTATGATCTTAGGCGGTGCTAGCAATAAATTTATTTAGTCAACTAACGATGACTTATTTTCCCACTTGTTTATGGTTTCAATTTATTTTAAGTTTTACCGTTGACAGTGAGCATGATGACGCTGCTTAAGCCGTTACCAATGCCGTTTTGAGCCTCACAGAGATAATACCCTTCGTCGCTCTTCACCACGTTGCGAATTAATAACGTTCCATTGGGTTCGGTCTGGAACCTTGCATCAGTCAAGCTACCAAACTGGCCTTTGGATTTGTCTAAAGCGAATGTATAGCACAGAGATAATCCAGAATGAAATACGACTTTTAACGAGACTGTCGACTGGGGTTATCGAAACACATGGGGGTAGTTTTGAACGTATAATAGACAAAGATAGAATATCTACTGCCCTTAACTTCTTACTGCAACGCAAAGAGCACAGTGTCCCATATTAAGAAACAAAGCCAAAGCCTTTCTTAAATAGTCTTTTGCCTCCAGGCAGATTCTCATGTTCAAAGTTACCCCATAGCTCTGACACTTTTCCCGCGTTATAGCTAACGGTTTTTGGAAGGGAATACGTTCCAGTCAGGAAAAAAGAATTGAAGTAATTTCTTCAATCGTGTTCGAATGATCAACTTAGCAACGCAAAAAAAAGAAATACCTGCAGAAATATTAGTTCTAAAGTGCAATTTCTTCTTCGCTCTCAAAATTGTACCTGCGTTAGGTAACTTTGAAATTTTAAAATAAATTACTCACAAGTGTCATCAAGGAATCAAAATCTATGTAGCTTGTTGGATTCTCCTCTGTCTTTTACAGAGGTAGATTTTTCTTTTTTAGTTTTGTTTTAAAATTGACCCAAAATTAAACAAGAAAACTGAACCGCGCTTGTTTTTGTTAAAAAGAACCCCAGCTGACGGTACTTTCTATGCAAGTGTTCAAACCTAAAGTGTAGCGCCACTTGATAGTGGGCTCCGGGAAGCCTCGGGCGGCGCAATTCAATTCCGCTAGATGACCAGCCATCACATGAACATCTCGTGGCTCTGTGACCCACTCGGGCGGAACTGCCAAATTACCACAAAAGGAGAAACAAAGGAAAAATCAATCTCAAAGAATCTAAACTTTAAAAAAATAATCGTAAGATGCCACGCTAGGGTTCAATTCACACTGACAACATACCGACCATCAAACAGTCACTTTTACTATTTTGCAGCAGTTATAAATTTTTCTCTTTAAATACAAAAATACTTGACAATATTATCTCTAAATAGTCATAATGATTCGTATTTTCAATGCCACAAAATTCGATGGAATTTATCTGCAAAAAATGTTTAAACAATTTCCTTTGTAGGTATTTTTTAAACTGTAGAAATTGTTTTGTGCATGGCGACATTGGAGTATCTTTGGTGTTTAAGAATATTGTGTCATTAAATAAAAAGAACTGCGTTTGCTGCACATTTCTTTTTGGTGCATTGAGTTTTTACCTACAGCTGTACAGTTATTTCATTGGCTATTGCGACGAAAAATATAATTTAATGTCGCCGGTGTGAATTGACGCAAAGGATCACAAAACTCCTTCAAATTAGCTAGCACAGACTCGAATGCTTTTCAGATGCAATAATTCCACACGAACACATTCTCAGTGACGATTTCATGCCCCAGGCAAGAAGAATGAATTCATGCGAGAGAGTGTCATTCCATAATGGCATAAGGTGTTTCTTTTCACTTTACCCAACCAATCATATTTGGCTTTCTCGGTGTTCTTTCTTCAAAATGGCGTCTTTTAATTTTTGAAATTCGGTTGCTGAAGTGCATTACTTTTTAATACTGTCGCTTTTAATTTCTAGTTTATCGAATTCTATTGGTCAAAATCTAGAGATCAAACTCAGGTTATCGAAAAAAGGTTTCAAAATCAAGTGGTTAAACTCTAATTTCTAAACGCTAGTAATCAAACTCTAGTTACCAAAACTGGTGAACAAACTCAAGTTAACAAACTCCAGTTATTCAAACTAAAGGTATTCAATAATTCCTAAACTACGCCAATTTTTGCTGTACTCAGTATGCATTTTTCAATTAAAACTATTTCTAAACTAATTTGAAAAATATTGGAAAAAAATTGAGTAAGCTTATGGCGTAACCAGTGACTTTAAGTAGCAAGTGCTTGGTGATGTTGTGAAAGTTCTGGCAGCTTGGTTTTTGGTCGTGTCGTGTGAATGTGATGAAAATCTTACCACTGACTCTGAGATAGGCCGAATGCTGGCTATGACTGGCAGCGTTGCTGGCCACGCACGTGTACTGGCCATCATGGACCGCAGTGACGTGATCCATGGTAAGAATACTGGAATACTCGTTGAAATCCGTCACCCTTAAGTGGGGTAACGGTGGCGAGCTGCCAGTCCCGGTACTGTCCGGCATAATACGATTCTGATCTTTGATCCACTGAAACGTAAACGGCGGGTCACCTTCGTACACCGAACACGATACCTGTACCCGGGAACCTTGGGTCAAGTCAGGGAAACTGAAGGGTGAAATACGAGGTGGAACTTTTTTTTTTATTTCGTTTATAAGTGCAAATGAAACGTAAATGATTTTTTTTATAAAGTTCCGTAATTCGGGTCGTAGACCATTTTTTTCATTAAAATAAGGTGGAGGAATTTAGGGAAAGTAGGGAAAGAAGGGTAAGGTTGAAGAAATTCCATGTACATGCCAAAGTTCGTGCACACCATGCCCCCCAAGAGTGCAAAAACGGAAACGTAACAGGAAGGGTCAAGACGAGGGTGAAAAAAGAAGAAGAGATTAAGATTAGTATTTGGGGCCAACAGTCGAAATCCATGCCCCCCCCCCCCCTTCTGCCGGAGAAGTACTGGCCCGAAATTCTTCATACTCTGCCAGCAAGAAAATTCCAAAGTATCTCATTCTCAAAGTACACGTTGACGACAGCCAAAAAATTCCACAAGACTCTTTGGAAAGGGAGAAGTACCAAAAAATGATAAAAACTGGCCAAAATTACGGGACACTGGTGTGGGAGAAAAAATGTACCGTTAATGATTACGTTGACAAACTGTGACACTTTTCCGGCGTGATTGGCAGCAACGCAAGTATAAATTCCAGCGTGGCCTAGATTGAGACTTTCGACGAATAAAGAGCTGGTAAAAGCGTTAATAGAACGTGTGGCCGCATCCAGGGCACCGTCCAAGCCCAGGCCGTCTTTCTCCCAAGATATCCTTAACGGCAAATCCCCTTTGGTTACGACGCACTGCAACGCCAAGCGGTCACCCAGATTGAGTCCCATAGGGACTGACAAGGGCATGATTTGGGGCGGATCTGGGACGGTAAATTTTATAACGTCGCAACATCGGACGCATAAAAACATTATTATAGTCTCGGTACCGTTGTCTTCCTTTCTGTACTCTCTTTTAACATTCAACGATTTTCTCTCTCCCCTTCTTTGCTTCCACGTTCGCTTAGTCTGTTATTGCCGTAGGAAACAAGACAATTCCCCAACAAAGAGTACTAGTCCCCTTAAACTTACCAATTACATCGATATGAACGCTTTGCTTGGCTGAATGCCCTTGGCGATTCCGCGCTTCGCAGTGATAAGTGCCTTTATCAGAAAGCCTTTCCACTGGATCGATGACCAAAGTGCCATTGGGGAAAACTCGTTGACGTAAATTGGTCGGTAACTGACGGCTATCTATTTTTTCAGGAGAGAGGGGAAGAAAATGAATGAGCCACTTACCTATCGTTCATTGTCTTATGCACTCTAAAATTAGAACAAAACGTTTGGAAAGAAAGTACAAAACCAGGCTAGAACGGGACTAATTGTATAATTAAATTGTAGTCGTCTTGACGTATTAGTTAACACTATTCTATGTTAACTATTGGCTAAGAAATTTAATGATTCGAGCCCAAAGGCGGGGGACTTAGCTTTGAAAACATGCCTCAGGCCTTTAACATTAACCACGATTGTATCGAGAACGGAACGACATGGGAAAACGTAAAAACAAATTGCTCACATAACGAAATTTTAACAGAATATTTGTAGCACTAAACTACTAACTACAATAGAGCTCAAATTTTCTCAACCGGACGGAATCGAAAGGTAGTTGACCAATCGGATAGCTGACAAAATCAGACTCACTTGCTCAGTGTATTGGGAAAATCTTAGAAAATTCAATGAAGAAAGATAAACTAAAAGGAAGTGCAATTAATACTCTAATTTGGTGACACCACAACGACAGAAACGCACTATCGGCCAGTTACTGCTTCAAAATCAACACAAAAGACGTTGTAAGCGTTGTTGTAAACGAAAAAATGTTTTCATAATCGGTAGATATAACCGGGATTGACGAAACTGGAGCTCTGCTGTAGCTTAAACTTTGTTGTTTAGTGTTTAGCTAACAAGAACTATTGGATTCGACTTAGGAAACGTTGAAGAAAGACAAATGGTAGCCAGACTAACGCATTCCATAAAAAAATCTTTTAGGTCTCTCACTTATCTAACTCCTTTGTCTTATGCACTCTGAAAATAAGCACGCGAGGTAAGAAAATAGAAAACATGGTTGAACAATGGCTTATCTAACTACACCATTAAATTCCGATTCTTTTGACGTATGGCACGCTTTTCTGGGTTAATAAATAGCTGAGGAAAGCGACGAACAATATTCATCAGTAAGCGCCTCAGGTCTTTATAATTAACTTCGATTATCTCGAGAACGGAACAGCATAGGAAAATGGCAACAGACTCTTAATGTATCGTAGTTTTCAAAGGGTTTTAGCAAGGTTCTGTTAACTTTTTATTTTAACCTTCTTTGACAATAAATCTGAAAAAATTTACACAATTAGCTCTAGCAGGGAAGATTGTAGAAAGATTCCATTAGTAGAAGAAAAGACGGTCCTCGATTTTTTAATTTTTAAAAGTATGTAAAGCTAGTGAGATCGATCTTAAGGAACATTTTGAGAATAAGTAAGATGGTAAGAAAAAATGGCTGACCTTTCTCCCATAGTATGTTTTCAATGGGGTAACCAGCTGCAGGGCAAATAAGCTCGAACCTTCCACCTGCTACAGCTTGCACTTTTCCCATCGGGCGGACATACGGCGCTCCTGAGACATTTGTCATAACACCCGGTGGAACAAAAGTTAAGAAATGAGTTGCAAGAAACAAAAGGAGATGCCATGCTTCTTTATGGGTTTGATCTTACCGAAAACATGCAGCGGGGCAGAATGGGCAATGTTTCCGGCTTTATTTTCCGCTTGGCACTGGTAATTGCCACCATCTTCCACGTGCACGGAGCTGATATTGACGTGACTAATGACTTCGCCATGGACTGACACGTACTGTCCAATCATGAACCTTTTGCAACAGAGAACAAACAGTGAGCCCGTTAGTCTTGCTCCTTGCTAGACTCGCCCGTAAACTTGCTAACCTTTCCGAAACGGGCAAAGGGAAGCCATCCAACGACCAGGCGAAATGTGGGACTGGATTACCCACCGCGGAACACTTGAGCGATACCGACGGACCGGGCTGGACCGTTTGCCGTATGAAAGTGTAAACAAGCTTCGGCGGGAAGGCTACCACATCATAAAATACATAGCATAAGAACACGGTACTTTCGAATTCACTCCGTTTTTTCCTCCCACCCAGCCATGTTCAGAAAAAAAACTGAAATATTTCTTCAGCCGTCTTGCTTCTCATAACTTTGCCTCCACCACCGGCATCTAAGTTGTTCTCTCAAAATTCATATCCCTAAATTTTCAATTCCCCCAACTTGTGTCCTCCGATGCAAAACGTGAACACCAACAAAGACATCTAAACGCATTACCATCTCAAAAGCTTTGATGCCGGCACCTTGATTTCCATTTCTAGCTCATCTTCGCGCTTCAAGTACTTCCCTCCATGGAAATCAAAACCACAAGACCAGTCGCCCCTTTTCAACTCTTCTGACGAACATGCAAAGACACGTAACAAGACCAGATATTACCTCCTAATCGAAGTTCGGCGTAGCCTTGGCCGCTGTCGTCTTCATTAGACAGGATACACTGATACATCCCTTGATCTTCCCGTTGCATCGACAAGACTCGCAGGCGGTAGCCGTTGTCCTCAATACTCACGTGATTGTTACCATACAGCCGTTGGCCGTTCTTGAGCCAAACGACGGCCAGTCTTTGTTTCCAGCAAAGAATCAAAAAAGAAAGAAAAGGGAGAATATTTAAGAGTAAATGGACTGTAAGGTTAGGTAGTTGGAGGTAGGAGGAGCTTGGAAGTAGGTTTTTAATCAATAAATTTCCTCTGGTAGATTTGCTTACTGGGGCTGGCCGGCGGCGACACACCGGAAAAGTGCCGACTGTGTCGCATCCACGATCAGTAACGGAGGATCGACGTGCGCCCGGAGTTGCTCTTGGACGACGAGCAATGTAGACGCTTCACCGCCTCCGGCACTATTATTAGCCACGCATACGTAACGACCTCCGTCGGTAGCTTGAACCGAAGCGAGGTACAAAGACGCACCCAGCAAACGTTGGCGGTCGCCCAACATCACCGGCGACAAGGAACTTTGCTGCTCCGAGGCTTGTCGCAACCATCTATGTATCAAGCGGAAAAAGATGGAGTTTAAGACTGCAGCCGATTTGTGTCCACGCTACTGCCAAGAACGGACACTTGAAAAACCAACAGAAGAAAATCTGTACCGCTTGAAAGCTTACTCAAAGACTTTTGAGCTTTGAAAAACTTGCAATTCAGCTTTAAAAATTCTTCCGAACACGCTTAACACACTGACGTTGCTCTTTCTTAAGCACTTTCTTACATTCCTTGGTGAAAATACCACAGAAATTAGTTTTCAGCATTTATTTATGTACAGGAGAAGAATATTTGAGTGAGAGAGCTTAAGACAGTTTAAGCGATATTTATGACAGAATGATCAGATTATGGGTTTCTGAGTCCCCGTACCGCAGAAATCCAGTGTTAAGCAATATTACTGAATGCCAGAAAATGATGGCGTCACTCTATGGGCTTTCTGGTTCAACAAAGAGGATTGCTGTCTGGGAATACCATAAGAACGGGCATAAACTCATATGTCTGGCTATGAGCAGGACGGAGTATTTCTGCCAGACAATACCGCTTAAGCAATAATAAATTTCAAGCGAGAGACAAAATCCTGCAGAGCAGAACGGAGACACTTGCTTGAAATGACATGTCTAGAGACGAACACAAAACAGCACTTCTGTTAACAAATACAGCAGAAATTCACTGCCAAGATGTAGTTTCGATTAAAACGACATAGAAATTGTTTTCATTATAAGTAATTGGTAAGCAATCGTATTAGACGGTTTAATATTCAGCAGTATTATATAAAGCTTGTAATGGGCAGGAAATAAATAAACAGACAGCAATAGAACTGCAAATTTGTGAAGTCTAATTTCAATCTAGAAGGTTTCCAACTTCTATAATCGCAGAATTTCACTTAAGGCAATTATTTCTGCCTAAAAACAGAATTGCTTCCGTTACTATCAGCTGTGGTAAGTTAAGACTAATTTAAGGGCAAAAATTTCTGTCCAGAGCACCACAGATATTAGCTACAAGCAATTTACATAGCTAAAAGCGCAGAATTGTACGTCACTGTGACTTTACGGTTCTTTTCCGCAGAAATTTCCAAATTTTTTGTGTTTATACATGATCTCTAGACGTGAGTACCAGGGAAATTCACTTACAGATATATTCTGCACAAGAGAAGAAATTAACCTTACTGTAAACTCCTTTCTAGTAAAGTCTGATTTCAAGCACAATATTTCTGTAGAATAGTACGAAAAAATCACGTTAAGTAATGTATGAGTACACAAGCTGAAATCAGATAAGAAAACTGTGTAGCTATTATTCCTTAACTTGGGATTATTTTTTCAGAAATTTCCGTTTCATTTTTCATACAATATAGTAATGGAAAATTTCTGCAAAAATCCACTTTAGAAAATAAAAATATATTTAGAGCTCTAAAATTCTTTAGAATAAATATTTCTGCATAGCAGCAGAACTCTACTACCAAAAATTGCTGCAGTCAATCTTAGCTTTACGAACTTCTTCACAAAATCCTTCGATTTCAGTTACATTGGACATACTTGCATTGATTCAACAAAATGATAACAAAACTAAACGTGCTTTGTGAACACTTGGAAGTAATTTTGAAGAAATAACCTTACCGAACTTGCGGCTTGGGATGACCGTAGGCGACGCATGGCAATGCAACGTCCTCTCCTTTGCGGATTTTGATTACGGAAGCAACTTCGGTCAGACGTGGCGCGGAAATTGCTTTATTGTCTACGGGCGTCCAATTCGATTACATAGAAAATTTTAATTAAGTAGTCAACCCATGTGGAATCCTAATTCAGCGACAACTTTTTGCCAGGTTGGCGTTAGTTTATCGTATTACGTAGCGACAAAGTTCGTAAATTGAAGAGAAAACTTTGAGCTCGGCTCCTTACCGGTAAGCAAGACGAGTCTCCCAGGAGTACTGGTCAAGGATTGGCCCGTTATTTTGTCAATTATCCTGCACTTGTAAGGTCGCTGGGTGTCTTCGATCCCGACATGCAAGACGTGGAGATCTCCGTTGGGAAGAATCAGATGTCGTCCGTCTAGCAACGTGAGAAAAAGATACGTATGAGAACGAAAAAGTGAAATTACTATACTGGCCGTGAATTTGTACCTCACAAGAAGTATAGTTCCAGTTCGCAGAAAAAATAACTGTTTTTTCTTAGCAAAATTAGGTTGCACCCGCAAAGCATTTTTCTGATTCGCAACAGTCAACAAGCTTTCACAAATAACTGAGTCAGAATACCGAGTAATTTTAGTTTATTTTACTCGTTTTCGCACGCGCCGTGTCAATTTGGATTATATACTGCTAGTCTGGTTCAGAGGCAGAGAGCTGTTTACTCCAGCGACACATAGCGTCATGAGATGAGGGAGAAACATCTCTTTTACTCATCCTCAGCAAAGGTGGTGGTGGCCAAAGGGCTGGAGTCTATACTTTTCAGTGTCTGACACACTTAATTCACAATTAAATTAAATTCCTTACTTAGGAATTTATGCGTTAAACCTTTAAAGTTTCCGCGGCATTCTTTGAATTTTTATGCACAAGCTTACACCTAAGCTTATGCATAAGACAACGCATAACAATTAGGGTTCAAGAAGATTCAAGTTAAATTATTAATGTACGAAGAAATTTAAAGCGCTGGCTCTAAGTCCTGCCTTAGAAAGAGAAAAAATTCTTCAAACACATAACACTAATTATCCTGGATTGATTCTATTCACCCAAACACATTCAAGACAGTTTTCAAGTTAGAGACTTTCAGGTCAACTTACTGGAAATAACTGTTGCAGAAATACTGTGTACTGACTTCAAGTATTTCTTCACAGGATTTGTCTCTCTAAACCAGTAATGAAGCCACCTTGATACGTCAAACAATGCAAGAAAGACATGCAACTGGTAACGACCCAACGATGTAACAGTCTATTGGCCTCGAATTTCTAGCTCAGCAGAAACATGCATTTGATTCGCAGGAAAACCAGCACAAAAAAACTCAAGTTTCCAACACGAGACAGGTCAAACTTCGTGAAGATCAATGTCAAGTAATCAGTAACAGGTGATTGAGAAATGTTATGCAAATTCTATTTCTTTCTCAGAAATAAAAATTTTTCCGTTCAAAGAAGAACTTTTTGATGACGTCATTTTTATACGAAAAACTGATGACGAGGCCAAGTTTGTGTCTCAAAAAAATATCAGCTCACTCGCCGTAAAGAAAAAATATTTGCGACTTTCTTTCGAGAGAGAAGTTAAGCTAATTCAAGAAGATTCATGACTAACTAACAGAAATACTTCATTAGAATACTCTGTACAGGCCTTAAACTTCTGCCTCAGCAAGAAATATTTAAGCGAAGAATAGTTAAGCATCACTACTCGTTTCTTTAGAACTGAGTTTTTTACTTAAGATATACGCAGTTTCACCGCTAATGGAGATGTACTTGAAATTAACCAAAAATGGACAGAAATGTACGACAAAGCAGAAGAAATAATTGAATTCGCTAGTCAGAAAAGGCCGGAAACGAGCCTCTAGAGAATTGCAGAACCGGATCCTACCTCCAGTAGCAGACGGGAAGATGTCATATCCGCCTTCTTGGACCCAGGAAGTCACCGTCACGTGACTTTTCACGTTGGCAGGGATATGGCACCGGAAGACGGCCGTGTCGCCTCGATAAACGCGTTGGTCGTAGACGACGGCATCGAAATTCTGCCACACAACTTGAGACATGCGATTACTACATTAGCTTCCATCTTTTCTTAGGTTAGCTTCATCCAAAGAGATACTTTTCTGAAATACTACATTACTGCAGTTTGTTACTGACTTACTTACTATCTACCGAGTTTTTATACAAAATGTTTCAAATCGCATTTCAAAACACTTTGCTCTTCATTTGCTTTGAATTTCAACGCTTTTCTTGTTGCCCTCTTTAAAACTTCGTAACTCACAGTGCTGCCATCTTCCTGAAGCTATTGATTGTTTAAACGCAATTTAATTTCTTTCTTAATAGGTCACCGATAAAATGGTTTAACGACTATCTTAGATTGTGGACCTAGCATTGCACAATACAACGGCAACGCCCAGTGCTGTCATCTACTTAATACCCTAAAACGACATTTTCACTTGCCGTATTTTCAGTCAATAGTGTTTTAATGCATCACTTACAACTTATTTCTTCGTGTTCTGAAAATTCGCCGAAACCTACTCTAAAGCAGCCATGTAAATTACAGTGATTCACAGTCCTGCCATCTGTAGAAAGTCCTACAGCAGCTATTCTTTTCCTTCAACACAAATCAACTTATTTCTTCCTTTATGACCTTTCTCTTGATGCGATTTGCTACTGGAAGGATATTTATCGAAATGAAGTGGAAAATATTGATAAAACGGTGAAAATCAACGGAACTGTAAAAAAGACATGTTCGAAATAGTAACACAAATCATTAGAAACAAGAATCCGTAAAATAGGAAAATCTATTACATAATGGTAGAAAAAGCTGCGTTAAAATAGGCAAATTACCAGCTTTGACATAAATATCAGGACTGACAATCTTTCCAGACGGATTGGAAGCCACGCATCGGTAAATACTTTGGTGGATGGCTGGTCGGAGTTGTTCGGCTGTAAAAGGCGGGAAAATTAAGCTACCGTTTTCTAGCACGTGACGAAGACCCGGAACGGAAGACACTGGATTGGCCCCATAGTAACCTACGTCAGGATAAGGATCATTAGCTAGAGAAAAACAAGTTCTTTCTATCTTTCTTTGCGCTTTTCACTCGTTTATTGTTAGTTTTGGGTTGTAATAGTAAGGCAGGAAGCATCAGAGACGAAGCTTAAGGCATCCAAGCAGGAGAGAAAAGAAAAGGAAGAAAAAAGTAGTGACAAACCTTTAGAAGGTACTAAGGTCCATGTAATTACTGGCTGTGGCTGCCCTCGGGCCATACAATCCACATGGCCGCCTGTTTGACTGGAAAACAAAACTTCAGGCACGAAGTCATGTAAGAACTGCGGCCCTTGAGAGTCCGATAAGAATCCGTGACAAAAACCTGTAACAAAAGAAGACGCATACAGAATTTCTGAATACGAAACATCACTTTTACCGTTACAAAGCACTTTTTTTACTGGCCAGGCGTGAGCGTTGCTCTACATTTCTTCAGAAATTTTTCCGATAGTGAGTTATAGCCTAATTTGTCACAGAACGTCTACAAAAGAAGTTTCCAGAAAACGCATGAAGTAATTCTCGGTGACTCGATAAGCCCGGTCTTGATAGACGTCGAAAATTACAGGAAATGGAGGCTTTGATGCATTTGAACACAAATATTACAGTGCTAGACCCCAATCGCACACGTACGGTTTCTAAACGTATTGTATTCGTTTACATATCAACGTAATACGTTTATGGATTACAATTATTCTGCGTCTATGAGACTAGCTCATGTCTTCCCTATAGAAGTTCATTAGGGCGTGTCCAAAGTATGTTTTTGTTTGGCACGTCAAAAATATGTTACATATTTTTCACTGTACAATAAGTTTTGACATGTTTTAAATTTTATACTTTTTTTCATTTAATTCCTTGTACCTGCGTATAGACAACATACATATAAAATAGTGAGCAAAAGAGGTCTCTCAGTGACTCTAATTGTTTCACGTTTGTTGATTCCCGACCTTAAATCAAAGTTTTTTTTCAACACTGGATGATGGACAACATCGCTGAAAATTATCGCCGTAATTTGCTTCTGTTATTCCTACGAAGGACACACTGCTTAAAAAACGGAAGAAAAAAAATGAAAAAATGAAGAAAAAACAAACGTGCGCGTTCACAATTAAAGCAAACCATAACGAGGCAATATAAACTTATTTGGTTATTTGTAAAGGGAATTTTCTCCGAGGCATGCAATCCTGCCTTTGCACCAAGTAGCACTCGAAAGCTTAATTAAAATAATAAGCACAAACTATTTTAGCTCTGCGTAACTGTTTAAAAACCGGAAAAAGTTATATTCACTGGCCAAACTTCTTCTCCTTCCACAACGCTTTACGGCCGTTGTAAACATAGCTATAGAGACGCCTACCATGCTCGCGCCAGCCAATTACGTAGTGTCACGTGATTCCTAACCTAAACCGAAACTAAAACCGAAGCTCGAAAGTTCGGCTTCGAAAGCCTACGAAGCAAAGCTGGAGCATGAGCCGAAGCCAGATTTTTCGTCATTTGGCTTTACAGTCAGACTTCTGTGATCCACAATTCCGTAGAAATTTCAGTTGCGAGAACCCGTGCGAACTGAGTTTTTCAAGCACATCCAACCTGTGTTTGAGTAATGAAATTTTTTTCAGCTTTTGGCACACAGTGAACCGCTGTGTTTGAAAAAGTCAGTGTTCACTGACTCGCCCAATTGAATTCGCCATAACATTCCTCAGCCAGATTAACATATTTTTTCGCTCTCTTCAAAATTAATTTTCATCTTGGAAAAAACTCCCTCGAGATGTAACCTTAAAAATTGACCTTGTCCATTCTTTAAAAATGAAAATAAGACGATGAGGGAGAAGGAGAATTTTGATGCACCTAATCGTAGGGCTGATGTTATGCAACAAAATATTTCTGATGTTTTTTAGCAGAATTTGTTACACATAGAGAAATTCGTGTTAAGATTTTAGGTAAAAATCGAAACAGACTTATTGGCCGACCCAATACGTTTCCATTACGTGCTTGGCCTAGCAAACGTTCGTTCCTTGTGCTAACGTCCTCAAAACTCGAACACAGTGCCCAAATGCTTCTTAAGCTTTTATTCTGTATTACAAAGACATGGTTCAGTTCTTTTCAGCCAAAAGGTTACAGCAACTTTTTTTACTCATCGTTTTATTATACGCCAAAGCTTGTGACCGTTTATGTTCAGTAGCTGTTTTATGTTTGAGTATATTCGGCTAGAAGTCGAAAATGCCGATTGGAAAATGGCTGCCGCAAATCCGCCTACCCCACAAATCATGTGAACTGAAGGAAAAGAAGGCTTGTAGGTTTCAACTGTGCACATGTGCATCGTATATTAAGCGTCGAAAACACATATTAGACTCCAAATAGCTGTTTTGAATTGTATTAAATTTATTAACTGCTCACTTATGCTCAGACGCACCGTACAACATAAACGACCCTTGAGGTTGTAAAACACGTATTAAGGTGTATAGTAATTAATCCTCTAGTAATTAACAGATGGCTGCACAAATTTCAGCGCGAACGATTCTTTAGAAAAAGACAGAACAAAGCTTCTAAGGATTTAGGTGAATCGAACGTTACTTACAAACTAGACGCTTTCGAAATTCACTCTTTGGATCTAAGGTGTACGCCCCCTATAATTTGACTACACACAGCTTGTAAACAAATGAAAAACACACCGCGCTTTCTGCAATATTGTAATGTCGCGACATCTAGAGTACACACAAAAAATTCACCAGAGATGGCAGCTTCTGACCCCGAGATCTGGCGATTGACGTCTTCAGGCTAATAGACGGCATTGGGCGGCTTACTCTACGGTTAGAAAATATGTCAAAAACCAAACGTCCGAACGTTTAATATACGTATATTTTTTTAGTAATTGTACGACTTTAAGAGCCAATTAAAGAAGAGGAATTAAATTTCCACTACTAGCACTCGTTTTTATCGTAGCGCCAATGATAACAATCTCCGATTTCTCACTTACGCTTCAGAATATCTTTTCCTATTTATCAAATAAAAACGATAAACACTCAGTTTTTTTTAATACAACTAGTAATTGATTCTTCAACGTTTGGGCTTCTTTTCTTCGATATCTTGCTTCAGGTTTCTTCATCCCAGTAATTCGAATTGATTAAATTTTCCTGCAATCGCAATTCTACATCGTTAAAGTATTGCCCGCAATTACCAAATGAACATCGTTGTTTAAATTTTTCTAGCACGTCCACCATTTCATTACAAAAACTTACTCCAAATTTCGGTTACTTTTCCCCGTTTTTACCTTCCATTCGAAGTAATAGCTTTCTATCCAAATGCCACTTCCAGTTTCTTTCAAGGTTGATAGGAACGGAGGGTAGAACAGAGGGGTCCCTCCGTGAAAAAGGATAAAGGAAACATTCTCTAAGATTTCTAGACAGCAATGTCGTCGTTTCTCTATTTATTTTTTCTTGAACGCTCAAGAGGAATTGTACAATAAAAACAAAATGTTTTATTCCACCCAAAAGGCGATTTCATTTCAGGAATATTCAAAATTCGCTATTTTTTATATTTCACCCTCCACCATGCTTTTCAAGAGTATCACAAAAAATAGAGAAATATTCTACTCGAAAACGTCTTTCTCTCTCAGCCCAACGACACGTCTTATTATGCATGATTTTCACGCTACAGCGGATCAATAACCGTGTTTCGTCTTTTCGCTTCATTTTGCATCGCCCAATTCCTTCACTAGTAGCCACCATCCGGATAATAAAATTCTAAAAACATTAAGAAAAGCGATTTTCCCTCATTTTCTGTAAAAATGATACAACACATATTTCTTCAAAACAACACACATAGCTTGCATTTTAGAAGTATCCGAATCAAAGGTTGGCAACAACGTCACAGTTTCTTGGGTATTTCTACGATTCTTGTTTTCTAGAAAAGACAAGTTGAGATAACGTCGCCTGTGGACATTCTTTGAGCTTCTCACGCTGCTGCTCTCCTTTCTTCGATACTTGCGGCATTATGTAATATGTATATAACAAATTTTTTTTAAAAAAAATCAGATTTTCCTCTTTTCAACTAGATTCAAGACATTAATGTATCCGTCATGAAAAAGGTTTATTTGGAGATTAATCCATACATAAATGAATTGGAATTTCAGGAGTTTTTTTTAAAAAAAAAAATAGCAATAAAAAAAGACTGTGACGTTCAAGTAAAGCTAGTCAGAAAGGCTCCTCCTCCTTTCTACGGGCAGTTACATACCCGGGTGCCAATTTTCCCTTTTTTATGTGCTTCAACCCTGAACTACCCCAGCAGGCTAAAGGGGGTAAGAGAAGAGGGGCAAAAGCGAGCATAAAATGTTTAGATTGGTAACTAAAGAGGGTGTTAGGAAGTACAGGTGTGAAAACAAGTTGCTTCTAGGCTGCTGGTTAGTACTGGCAGCTTGGTTACGAGGACAAAACCTCTAAAAGGCGGTGTCGGAAATTTTCCGGGTTTGGGCAGTTCTTGCTTTATGGGTGTATTGATTTTCCATTAACAAAACCTCCTTTTCAAGTTATCGTTCGTATGAAAGTATCAGCTGGAGTGTTTAAACAGAAGAAAAGCGACACTGGAAAAAGAAAAGCAGACTTTTAATTTCTTCTGAGTTAAGGACTTGATTTAACGCTCTTAGTAACGCAAAGGGAGTTTGGTAGTGACAGAAAAAAAATCTGCCATGTAGTAGAGTAAGGACTATTAGTTAAATTTCATTTCGTATTTGGTACAAACTTACAAACTTAACTAGAATTATTTCATTTAATTGTTTGATATGTCCTGTGATTGACTTTCGGGATTGATCGCACACATTTAATAATCTTCTGAATTTTGTAAGGATTTAATGAGTGTTGGAGACTTAAAGATTTTCTTTAGAGATTTTAAAGTACCTTATAACTCTTCGATAGAGAAGCTTATGAAAGTGGCTTTACTTTGGGCTTGAATTCAACTTGTCTATCAAGTTTGAGCGTATGCTAAACAAGAAAGGTGTTCGAGTTTCTTGTAGACGTCGGATTTGACTAGAAATGCTCATTGGACTGCGGTGTACAACCAGTATCTACCGTCGAATTCTGCAAAACGCTGAAACTCCACGGTTTTACTAAATGAGTAACGCATTATAAACCTCCTCGCGACCAAATTGCCAATTAGTGCTCCGTACACTGTAACGTATATGAATAGTGCGTGTCTTTCGTATTAAACCATGTCACATATGTTAGGAATTAATTATTGTATGTCTGCAAAGACGTTTTTAAACTCGTGAGAAACAGTATCCAATTGTTTCATCTATTACAGTCACCTTCTGGAGAGCTTTTTTCAAGTTAATTCAACAGAAATCAATTTGCGTGTTAAAAGTTCCAGTCAAGTACGCTGAAGGCCTTGACATCATGACTATTTTGAGTTTACTTAAAATTAGAAAAATCAGAACAAAACCTTAGAAGTACCAAAAATAACGGAGAAATGAGGAAAAACTCTCATTTTGCGCCCGAGGCGCGGGCAGTGCCAGAGAATTGCCTCAGGCGACATTATTTCACCGTATCTTTTCTCGAGAACAAAGAGTCGTAGAGAGATGCAACAAATTGCATTGTTGTCGTTAACTTTAGACTGCTATTTTTAAAGGACAAACAGCGTGCACTGTTCTGACACACTTTTCGAAAAATGGAGAAAAATGTTTTGTGCGAGGGTGTTTTCCACTAGCCATAATTTAACTAGTTTTCGTTTCAAGACCATTGCAGCTAAAAATTTGTAGCATGCTACAGAATATATCGGTAACGAACGTCGTGGGATCGCAAACTTCTGCTGGGTATATCAGAATTTGGTTGTACCGGAAGATTTTTCTCTACATCTTTGTAACTTGGGACTTTACATACTGTCCACTGTAGCCCGCAGTTCGCTACAAAAGTGTTCATTGTAACAAATTCTTCTGCATATTACTAAGTTGGGATTTAAGAGAGCACTAAGTTTATTTTAACAAAATCGTATTTTAACAGACTAACACGAGAAAAAGGTCCAGGTCACTTGACTTTAAATCAATTTCCCTTGGTGGACTTTTACTTTGAAACTAGCTCTTGTTTTATAGGCATTCTGGTATAAACTAAACATTAGCCATTATTATGAAACCTAAACTGAGCTACTAAGGATGCAAAGGAAGCAGAAATAATAACCTTTATAGGCAATTCTGCCCAGAGAATTAAGATCGAGTTTAGGTTGCGCTATCATTGCTAAAATCTACCGTGCTGCAAAGTAGAGTGAGCAGACAATATGAACCTTAAGCTTGATAATAATGAAAATAATTACACGTGACGGTCTTGTCAATAAATGGAATTTAAGCTAAACTCTATATTGACTTAAGCTTGGCCTATTGAATCTCTTGCTTTCACACTAAAATAGTTTTCAACACACCACGATCTTTTGTTGGAAATCTCTGTTAAGCGTAGTTTGACGATAATACTTTTTCTATTATTATGTAGTTTTCGTGTAAGTTTGGTTTAGAAATATTTGTCTTTCATTTTCTACTCGGATTTTTGTTAAAAAGAAAAAACGAGATAAAAGTTACTGCTGAAATACACATGCGAGTTCAAAAGTATGCTTCCCTTTTCTATACTGATTTATGCAACGGGATCTGAAGCCTTTTCCACATCCCCCAAAAAAGCACAAAGATCCTTGTCTGTTTTTGACACAACTTCGTACTTTGTCTGTGAGAGAATTTCCACTTGACACGAAAATAAAAAGATTCTATCAAACTTAAACGTTGTTTATTTTTCTCCAGATTTCTTCGAAAGCGATCACGTTTCTGCATTTTTTCTTTTTAATCAGGATGAAAGTAGCTTTAAAATATGACAGGTTCTTTTTGTATGCTTTAATAAGAATTTTACACTCCATTTCCTCCAGATTTTAAACTTCACCACCCAAGCACCTTGACACGAAAACGCTCACAACTACCGAAAAAAATGCTTCAAGCTCAAAAAGCGAAAAAAAAAAGATTCCATTTTCCACCACAAGACGCTGCTGAACTTTTCTTTTTAAGACAAATAAACCCTAATGTGTACACACGTATAATGGTATCCCGTTTAACAAACCTAATCCATTTCTGGAAGGCGTTCCGTTTAAGAAGCGTTCGTTATAAGAAACGCTATTTCCCATAAGATTCCGAAACATGAACAAGTTGATTTAAGAATTCGGAAAAAATACTAAAAAATATACTGAATGCCTAAATATATATATTTCAAGCACGTATTATTCGGTTTTGTTCAGTTAGTGGCTCTCGAGACCATTCAAGGTTATATTAATCTTCGATCTTTTTGCCTCTTAAATATCCTCCTTGGTTTTCATGTCCGCCACTTTATTGGAAGAATCCGTCTAATGTGGCTTGTTTTTATGTTTTCTTTAATAAGGTTCTGGAGAGAAGTGCAAGACATTGTCGGTGAATATGTCTAAGCATCTGTTCGCTTCGATCTGATTTGGATGCCACATTTTTGCCTGAGGTTGGATTTCTTCCCATTTCGTAGCAAATTCGTTTATGGCTGCGGTAAGCGTAGGAGAATCAGTGAGCTCGTCTACCTCTTCGTCAGAAAAAAAACTCTTTCCGTTCTTCTTATTACCAGAATTCTCTGGGGCCACTTAAGCACCACTTAAAATCGAAATAAATAATAATTAAAACTAGGTAATCAAACAGAGAAACGCAAGCAGGCTATTTCTCAGCTACTGACTGGGGTGTGGAAACCAAGTTCTCGTCTGCAATCCATGCGTACACAGTGGGAAACGTAACCTCCAATTTTCTAAAGCTTTTTTGCTCACCCTAAGCTGTTCGTTGCAAAAAGCTGAGTTCATTTAGCGAGTCATTTTGTCACCTTCGCGCGAGTACCTTGAACAATTTGTTCGCTATACAATGATTTCGTTAAACAGGGTACAACTGTACCTTCAAAGTTTCGGAGAACCGTCTCTGGAGAATAGAAGAAAAAATATCAAAGCTTAATCTGTAAACTACCACTGCTTTTAGGCTAAATCAAGCTCATGCTTTATATCGCACTTGCTTGAACACTTCACTAGCGCCATCGTGCGATACAACATATTAATAAGCTATTTGAAACATTTGTCTCGTGTGATCGAGTTATAAAGCGTGAAAGGTCGTTGAAAATGAAGGTTCTATGAAAGAAGGTTAGGCTTGTCCCGTGGCGGGAAACGCAGGTGGCGTTGAAGTGACGTCATTGGAATGCGCGCGTTTTTGAATGGACTGTGCTTGTGAGAACAGACATCACCTATTTTGCGCTCCTCCTTGACAGATTATGCGTTTGATTCTTGTATTTCTTCTTAAATAAACGTTTGTAATATTCGTAAGCTTTGAAAGCTTTACTTACTTTTCATTTCATTCAATTACGTTTCCTTTCATTTTCTTCAATTATATTAGATTACAGGTCACAGCAACCGATCTAAAAAATAAGGAATATTAGCTCAGTGGAAAAAAGTTTCCATTCAAAATCACGTATGTGAGATATGTAGTCCACCTTCTTTCTATTTCTTGCACACGCATGTTTGTTTCCTACATTTTCTTTGTTTTTAGCGTTTCGAACGTTTCTAAGCAACAGCTCTAATTTCAAATAATAAGAAAATTTCATTGTTAGTTCACGGAAAATACATGACGAAGATTGTGAGCTTACAAAATGTATACAAAATATAAATGCATTGAATTCTGCGAAGTAGACGCATAGATTAGTAGATTTTGTGTGGAATAAAATCAAGTTTAAAGTCAGAATAACATTTACGATGAATGGCAATCGTTTTTGTAGCCCTTCACGTTGATTGCCTGTAGCACACTGACGTGCCCTTCTGGGGATTCAAGCACTGGCGATCACGATGGCCTAACTTTTATGGACATGAAAAAATTCCCTTGGCTACACAGGTTCGGATTAATAGACGATCCCAAGTGTAGAAAATGTAGAGGTATGGAAGAAAGTGCGAAACATTTGATCATGGAATATTCAAACCTTACTAGTCAGAGGAAAGTCCTATTTGATAAACTGAAGCGGAAGAACGTCCCAGCAACCATGGCTGAAACCATGGGGTTTAGTGCAAGACCTAGCTATAAATTGTTTTACATACAAAACGCACTACACAATTCTCTAAAGGACACCGATATAGTGGAATATACCTAGTCAAGATTTTGAGAGATGAAACCTTTCGAGAGAAAAACCTTTTCAGATGAGAACCGAAGACGATAATGCGCCGACAGATCGATGTCTTTCGTCTTTAAACAACGACCAAACCAAACATCTTCTGATGGAATACAATACAGTGGTACCCCGTTTAACGAGCGCATTGTATAGCGAACAGCTTGTATAACAAACTCTCGCCCGGGCGAAAAAAACGACTCGCATTACGAACTCCGACTCTTGCAACGAACCACTTAGGTTGAGCAAAGCTAACAAAAATGGGCAGTTAAGTTTCCCAGTCGTTACACATGCATTACGTACGAGAACTTGGCTTCCCAGCCAGTGGCGGTATTTCAGATTTGGGCCAGGGGGGTGGGGGGCAAGCCCCCTCCTGGTCGGAAATCTTGTCCATTTCTCTGAAGTTCGTTCCATCGCACGGTTTTCTGCATATTCTATAATCTGTGACCTATTGATACCCTGACGAGAATCTGGACGCAGTTTCGTGTTAAGCAAGACTTAGGTGAAAGATTGCCTATAGACAACTATGTTATTGCGGAAATAATGTTTAAGAATTTTATTTACAATTAACGCTACTTCTCCAATGGGATAAGTAGCTTAGAAGATAAGTTCCGTAAAAATACCACGTATACGGAAATCGTGAACGAAGGATGACAGATTACATTTAACTGCACACAGTTAGAAGTTCGAACAAATGAAATATAGAAAATATATGAAACTGCCACTTAGAACTAGACTGTGAAACGGGAAGTTTTCTCGTGATGAAGGTGATTTATTGTACAAAGTTTTCCCCAATTAATGATAGAAAAACCCCAACCTGGGTCCCGATTTTTTTTTTTTTTTGTGTGTGAGTGGGTAATTTTCTCCCATTAGATGGTGAAATTTTCTCGCAATGGTAATTTTCAGGACCTTTTATTGAAAAAAAGTTACCTATTTTACTGAGCAAAAAGTACACCCCAAAAATCGCGAACCGAGGATGTTTCTTTTTCTACTATTAATTGGTGAAACATTTCCCAGTGTGGTATCTGCTTAAGGTATTTATTCCTCTTGCTTGACCACCTTCAAATTATTATAACTCAACTGATTCCTGTAATTTATCGGTAACATTCAGTTATAGAAGTTTAAAATGGTTTCCATTGAATCTTATAGGTAACAGCGTTTCTTATAGCGAACTCTTCTTAAACCGAACGTTGTCCAGGAACGGATTAGGTTTGCTAAAAGGGGTATCACTGTGCCTCGTTTGAGAGCCAGAATACTAGTGCTCCGAACACATAACTTTGGGCCGGAATTTTGTCTGAAAGTGAAGTGAAGAATAAAGAGCAGAAAAGGATTCACACTGTCCCTTCCCTTCTCTAAAACATGAAATAACATTTGACGCACTTCACGTATTTGATACACCACTGCAAAGGCTTAAAAGCCGTCTCGATGTGTTCTTTTCCTACATGGTGGCCTGCAATGTTATGCTATCAAATTGTGTAGAAAAATCTCTTCAGACCTCCAGAAGCTTTCCACCAAATGAGACAGCGATATTGCACATAGAGCTGTCCCTGACGAAACTCAACAATGGCTCCCTTTTGCTAGGTCACTTGCTAACGAACCGAGTGGTTTTGTTGTCCAATGGACTTGTGGCTATTACATGGGTCAAGGCGTCACAATGAAAAAAGTAAGGTAAACATTAGACAAGAATTTGGGTTTATTTCATAAAATACTATAAGTTAATGATTCGCGGTAGATTTTGGGCCCCAACGGCTGCTTCAGACGCTTCACCAACAGTGATTTGTCTAATTTGTCTGTCTGATTTCCGTTAGCAAGCAGACTTGGTAAACGTGCTATCGTTGGTTTCCATCAGGATCAAACCAATGTGTAACAATGTGATTTCACTTGTGAATGTCTTGTTCTCTCGCAATAGATTTTTATAAGCAAAACTCTTGTCATATAGACTGAAAAGGGGAGGAAGTGATACCTGCTACTCTGTACTACACAGTAGAATCTTGTTATAATGAACCCTTTTACGAAAAAGTTTCCGCAATAGTAGAAGATTTTAAGTAGGGATCCCGGAAGTCTGACTGTAAAGCCAAATGACGAAAAAATCTGGCTTCGGCTCATGCTCAAGCTTTGAAGCCGAACTTTCGAGCTTCGGTTTTAGTTTCGGTTTGGGTTAGGAATCACGTGACGCTACGTAATTGGCTGGCGCGAGCATAGTAGGCGTCTCTACTGTTATGTTTACAACGGCAGTAAAGCGTTGTGGAACGGGATGAAGTTTGGCCAGTGAACATAACATTTTTCCTGTTTTTAAACAGTTACACAAAGCTAAAATAGTTTGTGCTTATTATTTTAATTAAGCTTTCGAGTACTACTTGGTGCAAAGGCAGGATTGCATGCCTCGGAGTAAATTCCCTCTACAAATAACCAAGTAAGTTTATATCGCCTGGTTATGGTTTGCTTTAACTGTAAACTCGTTCATAAGGGTAGGGAAGAGGAGGTACTGCGTTCCCAGTGGAATGACGGAAAGCCGGCTTTGCGGCTTTTGGCTTCCTGGCTTTGTATCACCTCACGACGGCTTTAAAGCCGGGGAAGCCTAGGTCAAAGACGGCTCCGAAGCTGGTTTCCAGGATCCTTAATTTTAAGGTCCCGAGAAATTTGAAAAGAAAATATTTATTAAAAAATCATTTGATACAACGAATTTTGAATAGCCGAACAGTTTTCCTACCTCACTGCGTTCTTGTAACGAGGTTTTGCAATACGTAGCATTTTATTTGGTTCAAATTCCAAGACTTAGTTTTTTTCGAAGAATTTTGAAGTCCGTTTTATATTCAGGCTTAGTCATATTTATAATTTTAAAGTAATTTTACGGCAATTTTAAAAAACTCAACCCGTGATATCAGTAGTATTAAACGAAATCGATATTAACCGAATTATATAAATTCTTGTTTATTCCCACGTAGTGAAAAAAATCTCCCAAGATAAATTACTATTTGTCGAAGGTTAGGTTCATAAAATAATGCTTCTGGACATTAAATTATAATGTACTTATTTGATTATTGTTAACGTTCAATTATCTGAAACCTTAAAATTTTTTAGCTCGAAAATTCCCTACCGAAAAGACTACAGTGACATTCTTGCTTTTCAGGTCTTGTCGTGTCAGATTTACATGTCAACGCAGCTACAGTTCCACAACGCAACAACCTCCAGACACAGCTTAAAGCCATATTCTGTCTCCAAGAACCCGTCTAATGTCTCAGCCATACGTGCTCTTCATTACCACTTGTCGCCTGGTGTAATGAGGTATCGTATGGAGCTCAGCGTCGGCAAGACGAAGTGGTGGTGGAAACTAATACCTTATTTATTATCCACGAGGATGGATGACACACCACGAAGTATGTTCAGCCATCATATACAAAATGTTAAAAAATAATATGACATCTTACGAAAGCAAACGTTACTTGACAATGCAAACAATTCAAATAGTACAATTTTGATTAATAAAAGCAAAAATACTTAAAATTAAAGTAGAGTACCGTTATAACGATTCTACAGAGAAAATAAAATTTTTTCGCTCATCCATAGTAAGTTCCAGACTTCTGTATATTCACTAAATTCTGGATTTTAAAAGTTCGTCTAGTTTAGCCGAAAGATCGTCATCAAAGATACTTAGTTATGTAGATGTAGATTACCACACGTAAATGGTTCATTGTAACGACATTTTGTGTAGCAAAAACAAAATAAAGGAATTTTAAAATTATGTAATAAAAAAATAAACAAAAAAAGAAACTCCCGTCTTCAGAGCACGGTTCTCTATGCTCATCCTCTAGCCCAGGGCTGTCCAACTTCTAGTCCTTTGAGGGCCACAGTAACACAAAAGAACCCGACACGGGAGCCGTACCCAAGAAATGTAAATAATGGTGGCTTACATGAATACGACTAGAAACCCAACCTCTCTACGGAATACTATCGAGTTTTTTCCGAAAATGGTTCTTCTTCAAATCGAGCTTAAACTTTTCGCACTTTTGGAGAATTCAAGCGTGTAGCTTTCTCGGTGTCAACGCACAAGGGATTTCGTAAAGTAATTTGTCGTTAAAATTTTCAATGTCGCAGGAGCCATTTTTCAGTTATTATGCTTAAAGATACAATCGAGCGGGAAGACTTTGAAGACAAGAACTAAAACTGTCTCATCCATTTGTTGAGAAATTTTCAGTAAAATTCCTGAAAACTTTTTAAACCGATGAAAATGCAAATAATCTACACTCAAATTGCAAAATCAGCTAAGCTTAAAAAAACTATATATACTTATGCAAAAAGATAATTAATTGCTGTTGATATCGAAGTAATCTGCGATCTAAAACTTCATTGATTTGAAAACTGCTGACAGGATGTTTGAAAAAATTCCAGATCGCCATTTCCAGTTAAACGGTACCTCTGTGTAAGCAGCTCAATTCTACAATAGAATTAAAATTGGGCAACTAATGCGGTAGGCGGTTAGAAGATGTAGTGAATAAGATGTAGCCTTGTTGGACTGCTATTTGCAAGTATTAGACTAAGGTAAATACACACCAGCGAAATTCGAGACATTCCAGGAACTTTTCGAAAGAATCGAATGCTGTTTTTTTTTTGGCAGCTGAGAACTAACTGCGTTTGCTTTCTTAAAAATTTACTGCCACAATGCACTCGGAAACTTATGCTTAGGAAATGGAGATTAAAATGCAATTTCCGTCAAACTTTCAAACCATAATCTTCTGCCAAATTTTGCGTACTGTAAAAAATGGGAAAAAATCATAGAAAACCCTTGAAAGAAAAATCTGAAAAGGGGTACTAGTAAGTTACAAAGTTAGAAGTAGGGTATAAATGCACAAGTTATTACCTTTCACTGCTAAATCGTACTGATTCAGAATAAAAATCTGCTGATTTTCCTTCGAAGTAATCGAGGGCCGGACAAAAGTCCTTTGTGGGGCCTGATCCGGCCACTGGTCCGCAATTTGAACAGCCCGTGCTCTAGCTACTTTACTTGAGGGTAAGAAATGTGACGAAACCAGACGTTGGGTACTCATGCGAGTAATCTTTATTCATTTGGTTGAAGTTTTTAAATTCCTCTTTTCAGTGAAGAACGAAGAACTGTACTTGCTTTTCAACGAGAAATGGGAAAAAGAAGTAAGAAGATAAAAGTAAAGAAAAGGTCTTTAGAGTGAATAGAGAACTTCGTCTTCTTCTATTTCTGTCTTTGGTAGCCGCTTCCGAAGCCTAGAGTTCTAGTGCTTGCTTTTCAATTCGTGGCTAGATTTGCCTACGCAAGTTTTTTCTCATATTGGAGGCCAAGTTTGACTGAAAGTTATTGATCGGAAAACGGAAAATGACAAAGTGATAGCAGTGAGAGAAGAAAACAACCCGTACCACTTTTTTTCTTTTGGGGGGTTTTCAGGATGACTAGTTTCTCTCTTGTCCGGGAACGAACACGGAAAATGGAATATTGGGCTCTCGGTTTGAAGATTTCCATATGAGAAACTTCAGACTATGAAGAACGAGAACTTCCACTCAAAGTTTCGGGAAACGTCTCCGGAAAATTTTCCCTCTAAAAATATCTTCTTTTTATTCTATGACTATTCCTGAAGGTGAAATGCGTTCATTGTCAATGAAAATTATCAGAGAGTTAGGCTGATACTAACAACATAAAATGATGGTAACTGAAGGTCAGGTGCTAAGATAGAAATGACTTGAGGTTCAAGGCAATTTGGTTAAGAATGGTACCTTGATGTAAGCTAGGACTCGTATAAAATCGAAGATTCAAAAGAAAATTGGAATGATTGAAAAATTATGTACAAGAGCACGGTAAATAAACAGAGATTGTGTAAAAAAGTAATACAGTCCGACGCTACCGTCCTTCGCAGTGAAAACGCTCTTAACTATGTGTTGTCTTCCTCACATAAGTTTCAATGAACGTAACCCAACCAAACTATTACTTAAGTTTACAAGAGAATCGACTAAGATCGCTTTGAATCACGATTGTATTGATTCGAAAGTTTAGTAAAATCAAAATAAATCAGCTAAATCACTATAATCCACGGCGAAATCAACTAACACGTCCTAGAATTAATACAGATTCAATTAAACTGCTCTATGTCACCCGTGATTCATTTACATATGCTTATATAGCTACCAAAGTAACTAAAATAACTGCAAACAAAAGAAAATAACGAGCACTTGAAATGAAAAAGAAAACCAATCAAAATTGAATTTCATTTAGGTTAATGTTCTTGAAATCGCGCGTAAGTTTCAAATTCTCGAACTAAAATAGCTTTCGTTAACAAACACTGACGAACGTCACTGCTAGTTCACTTGGTTATCCCGTGCCACATGCCACGACAGTGGCGCCAGATCGTCCTATGACTTTTTCTCTTTCGAACGTTTTTGACCCACTGCAAACAGTGTCCTGTCGTTAGCGTTCAGCGCATTTTTTTAAATGTAAAAAGTACTTTATACACTTGTGTTTCTTTGTAAATACATTGATCGGATAATTTACCTTTTTAATTCTGTTGTGAAATTCATTTGCGGCATTTGCCGCGGGTAGTCGAAAGTCGACATTTTCGAAACACGATTTGGAGAGGATCGGGAAAATTGCAATGCATGAAATTTGCGATAACTTTGGAAGTTATTTTTATGCGGGTAATATAATTTCCTTACCTCAATTCTAAGACCGTTTCTTCCAATAAATAAAAATGGTAGCCGAATTTTACACAACCTTCTCCACACGAAAAAAGGTACTTTCTGCCATGTAGCATCATCAGTTCCGCTATCCTCAAATAAATATAGATTAACTTAGCCCAACCTCACTGAAACGAACTAAACCCAACCTAACCTTACCTAATAAACCTAACAGACCAAGACCGAGTTAAAATCGCTGCAATTTAGAAAAGAATCAATGAAAGTCGCTTAAGTTTCCGGGAAAATCATCAAAATTTGCTTAAGGCCACGGTTCACTATTAGCAACTCTAGCCATCCCTATCATGTGTTTTGGTTTAAGGGAAACTGTAAGCGTGCGTGTTCTCATAGAGAGCAATAGTGTGTTAAATAGCGAACACAGCCAGCACAGAAGTTTTTGTTGTGCTGTTTCGTGTTTTTTCGCTGCAGAACCTTTAGCATTAGATCAAGCTTAAGTAATCCCAGGCAAGACATGAAAATCGAGTCAATAATCTAAATAAGATGTGAATAGAAGTCTTTCTTGTTACAAATGGAGGTTCTGAATACATATATTGTACCGAAAGTAAAGTTTGCACCCCCTTCTTGCTTTAATTTTACAAGCGTCTTTCTAAATTTTGTTTTGTAAAATATTTGAATTATAAAGTTTGAGTCTGTACTGATTGATATATTCGAATCTAACCTCAACTCAACTACTTCACTATCATGCCACTGGGGACACAAGTTTACTAAACCGGAGTCCAGGGAACTCTACTCCCAAGTCGAGTTCGCAGTGGAAACACAGCCTTAACCTAACTAAATCTAACCTCAATTATTTTTTTCTAATCTCGTAATAGCCTATTTAACACAGTTTCTCACACAGACCTTATGAACATTTATTAATATTACGTACTATTAATATTACGTAATATTACGTACAAGTTCGGTTATGTTAAGTGAGGGCTAAATATTTTTTAACCGGTCTCGATGAGGCTATATTAACTGGGTTAGTTAGATTAGTTCAAAACAAAAACTAAGCGTCTACAATAAAGTTGGAAAAGCTTTAATTATTGAGAAGTAATAAACAGGGACCATAAAAAGGAAATGTGGTTGACGAAGTTCGTAAACTAGTTATTAAAGCTAGCCACGCCCCCTTGGGTTGTATTGACAAGTTTCACGATGTTGGAGCTGAAGTGGGAACTGCAATGAGAAAACGTTGGAAACGGAATTACTGCACTTTGCGCTAATTTCTGTCCTTTTATGTACCCCCAATTCAAGGTGCGGTGTCAGCTCTTTCGATCGCCCTTGGGAGGTGCGAAGCGATTTATACTTTTAATTGGTAATCAGAGCAAGATAATAACGTCATAAATCAATTTCCTCCACCGTGGTACTTCCCTCGTTTTGCAAAACCCGCTTCCTAGCCAATAACACGCTTTGAACATTCTACGAACCATCTGCCTTTGTTACCTGAGTTTAGGAGACGCTTTTAAAATTAGCTCCGCCCCTTGAGGGTCTTCACTCCTCCCGCAGTTCTCTGCGATAAGCCATGTAAAACGTAGCTCACAGCCACAAAATGAAATTCAACGGTAAAACGTCGATACAAGATAAACTTGCAACGTTCCTTGACAAATTTCTCTATTGTGTTCAAGATTTCAAGAAGCCACGCCCCCTTGAGACATTCTAGCATGAATGGGCGTGGTTTTCATTAGTGGCTAGTTTTCCTTCATTTTGAAGCTTACCAACAAAAAAATCACAAGGGTTTTGACAAGACACGAGATCGTACGGATTGATTACTTGTTAGCTCCACCCTCTGGACGGTCTATTTCTGCATAAAAAGGGACTCGTGTCATTACAAGTCTTAATGAAGAACTTTGACTAGCTTCAGGAGACCCAAGCCAGTAATTTACTGGAAGATCGCAATATTAAGCTTCGTATTTGGGGCAAAAGAGGACAAAGAGACAGTAAGCTCCATTTCCCATGGAGGAGTCTTGGGTGAAACGTTTTGACTGGACTCGTTTAATTAGCAAGTTCTATAAACCTTGGCTTTTAGCTTTCGCCTTCTAAACTTTGGGCCCTTTCCTGCACTTTATCGTAACCCCCAATAGTTAATCTTCGCCCATTACTTCAGTGTCCTCCCCTTTCTGTTTTCTTTTTAGTGGTTGTGTGATTCGTTCTGAACTTAACTAAGAAATTTAATTCTATCGAATTTTAGGAAATGTTTTAGGATAATGTTTTCCAAAAATGCTTCGGAAACAAGCGGAGCTTACGTTTAATCTCAATAAAAGAAAAAATGCAGCATTCTTGAAGAGTTTTTTTCGGAAAAGTCTGTTTACTTCCGAAATCTGAGATCCTCCTTTCCATGTATTTTGCCTTCGCTGACATTAAGAATGCAAAAAAGAAGAACAATTTGAAAGCTTACTTTGACGTACCTACGCGACGAATTTTTTTCCAGGTGGTCAAGTTTAATGTAATGTATTTTGAAATAAATGTACTTTTTTTTGTTTTCGATGCCATTTAATTGAAAGAAAAGTCTTACTACGTTAAATTTTTACGACAGTTTTAAGTAAAAGTTAGCTCGAACACGTTAACGATTGTATGCTAAAAAAAATCGATTTTCTTTCGAAACTGAGGTTACACGTATTTTTACTCAAAAACGGAACATAACTTTATTACATGAAAGCCATTTGTCAGTTTTTATTTTTCAGATTCTAGCATGAAAACTGTACCTAACCTAACTTATGACGTAATTAAACTGGGGACGATTCGATTCACTACAACTCTAATTCACTACACGCTCCCTTTCTATCATCTGGACAACTCACTACAATAGCTTAATCTTGATTTAGCCCGTTGGCAACTAACCTAGCTAGTTTCTACGTTAACATTAATTTTTGTAAGAAAAGTTTGTTGACTCTATGAACTAACGTGACCTAACGTTATCTTAATTTAGCTTTTCTAGCCTAACCTTATCTTATCTAAAACCTATTATGGCTTCCCTTCCGCGAGCTTTTCCTAACTTAAGCAAATCTAACCTACCTTTGTTTAGTTTTACGTTTTCATAAAGTAAGATTACGAAATATGTAACCTAGCGTAACTACAGATTACCAACTATAACTATAACTAATACCTTATTAACTGTAACTATACCTTTTTTACTATAACGTAACTTTACTTAACCAACTCTACCCAACTTTATTTTCCCTAAGCTCTAACCAAACTTAAACCTAACTCAACTTAAAGCCTCACTTTTCCCAAGGTTTAACTTTCTTAACGAACTATACTTAGTCTAACCTTACCTAGCTTTAAACTGACCTACCTCATCTTAACCAAACTTTCCTCGGTACTTAATTATCATACGCCCGTAAAATCAGTGCGCTGTTTTAGTCGCTTTTTTTAATTGATAGCTATTTTGGTGAAACTTTTGCACAAACTAGCTTCAGTAGAAGTAAATGAAATAGGATTAGTAACAATTTTGCGAAAAAAGAGCCCATTTTTGCAAAAAGCAGGGTTAAATTACATCACAGATTACCATGACAATTACAGCATTAATCGCACCTAATTTAACTTAACCTAACCCACACTCAAAACCCAAACTAACTCAAACTTACCGAACTCAACCAAACCTAACCAAAAATTGACAAGTATAATAGACAAGTACTCTAACCTCTAAGCTAACTAAAAAATAACTAACCCCTTACCCTAAGCTAACTTAAACTTTACTTCATATCTTTTTCTAGTTTAATCTAGCCTAACTTTACATTTCTCAGCCTACATTACTTTTGCTTAACGAATCACGACATATAAAAAAGTCGGCTTGGCTCAGAAGGCCGAGCTCCTCACTCCTTCACATTAATTTTCCTCTCGTTTACCACAACTTTCTTCTAAATGTCTTGGAATGTTGTCATAACGCTTTTTCCGATCCATTTCTTACCCGAGAACAGTTTTCGTCCCAATTGTACATTTCCTTAAAGAAAATAGCTCCCGAAACCTGCCACTTTGGCCCTCAACTAGTTATTTGACAGCTGGATTCGATTTTTCTCCGCAGCTCATATGTGGGGTTTCACACCTTGGAGCGTTATAACATGGAGCAAGCTACTTAAGCATTGGAGCAAGCCAGGCAAGCATATGATATGGCTTAACCGTGCGGCAGACTGGCAACTTTCGCTTGGCCGACGTTCCCTGAGGCACCCTCGCCTTCTTCTTCAATGCCTGTACTATGCACACTACTGGAGCCGTGTACCAGCAACACATTTCTTGCCTCCCGGTCTAGCCTTCGCTCAAAATGTACAATACATAAAATTCTACCGAGGAACAAGATAAAAATACGACAAAAAAATGTCTTGGCTGAGTTAAACGAATGTGAAAAACACTTTTAAAGAGCTAAGCCGTTATGTAATGTTTTTCTCTCTTTCGAGGACTACCAAGAAAGTCCTGATACTCAGGCGTATGCAAAAAAAGACTTGGATATTTTTTTTAAAAATAATATAAGCCAAGTGATGTCTGCGGTGTCACCCACTGTTGGCTGCGTCGCTAAAGCCCGAAACTCAGATGGCAAAACCGTGTAATACCGTCTCATTTTAGCTTTGTTCGTGCTTCTCCTGCTGACGCTTCACTGTACCTTTTTCTCGATTATTTTCTCGTTCAGAGAAAAAGAAGAGATTTTTTTTATTACCTAGGCCACACTCTTTTCCCTGGGGGATTTTTATCTTTTTGTACGTGGACAATAAGTAAATGATAGGCTTCTGTAGTCTAATGGGGGAAAACGGAGAAAATGCGCTGTAAAGCTCAGTTCTCTTCCTCAGTTGTATGACAGTAAATTCCGCGTGTGTAACAAGAAACCCAGGTATGCGAATTTCTTCCAAATAACTGAGAGTAAACACCCCGGGGAGCATTTATTTCACCTCCGAAAAGTGAATAGAAAGCTTAACAGTAATGGAGCATGAATGTACTATACTGGGAACCTTGGGAATTATTCAACCGATTGGTGGATAATTTCAATAGTTTTATCGATTTGGGAAACACAAAGCGATGGCCAAGCTTCAAAAGGGACGAATCGAGAAAAGTATGTCTTAACAAAAAAGATACTTTGAATAGTAAGAAAGACATGTCTTATCTCAAATGGAGACTTGAAGAGAGCCAGAAAAAAATCGTCTAAGCCTTGTAGCGAAGGATCGTTCATTAGACTGATCGATCTTTTTTTTAGCGACAGGAAAAAAAAGGAGTGCAGTGTAATTTCAACCCTTTTCCTAGCCCAACCCTTCAATCTTGTTGTTCTCCAGTTCCCTTTGGTTTCCTCTGGCTCTTCATGCTGATGATCCTTGTTCTCCTGAGGCCAACTAGATCAAAACCTTTGAACAAGGATCATTGCTGTGTTTGATGAGAGGAACGTGACAACCCTTCTATAGTGTATCTAGCTCATCAGCAAGGTTACGTGGGTGCGGGAGGTAAAGCGAATGCGGGCGAACAAAGCTCGCCTGGCTCCAGACCATGCCTGTTGCCTTGGCAGCTCAGATACCGAACGCGGCTATCAAACAATAACTCACACGCAAACAAGCGAAGCAATAATATTGCTCCTTACTAGACGACCAACATAAAAGGGCTCCACAAACCTTTGCTGGAATAAACACTTTTTCTCCAAACAATGTGGTTTCTAGAAAAAGTACAAGATTTGTTAACAAAAAGGTGCCTTGACAACCTCCAGTATTTTTGTTGATGAAATTCCCAGGCAAGAGTTGACGAACGAAACACAGTTTGCTGCAACCTTCTACGACACCCAGTTCCCCGGATATAGCAAGTTGAAGTAACGTAGCCTGTGGCATCTTCTAAGCTCCTCCTACCACCCGGCGCAGTGAAAAAGTTCTTTCCTAAATTCGAACGTTATTTTGAGCAGGACAAGGACGAGTTATATCGTACGGACGACAATTTGTAACGGGATTTAACAGTTCTACTGTATATTAAGAAACTCAGGTCGGGGATCTTAAAGCTCTTGGAGACGCCACTTGTGCTGGAGTTTATTATTTCATGGCGTAATCCAAAATCTCTCTTTGAACAAGTGACTAGAGGTCTTCGGTACCCAGCTTCACTTTTGCAATACTTGAGCAGGTCTATTTCCCTAATGTCATCCCAAACAAACGAAGAGAATATGAAGTTTCTGGATTGCACGATATGGAATTAATAGGACAATTTACTTTCGGAGCCATAATGCTTCTCACCAGACGACTACCTTAAAAGAGCTGTGCAACCCGACCTTTGCTTCAACAAACGCTCTTTCTTCAAACAGATTTGGTTTCTACAGAAATACAAACTTTGTTAAAATAATCGCGCTCTAGAAAACAAGTGCTTTTTTCTTAAAAGTGGCAGACGAAAGTCGACGAACAAAACAATTTTTTGCGCCTTTCAACGACATCCAGCCCGTGAGCTGAAATAATGTACCCACAGGGCATCTTCTAAGCTTCTCATATTACCCAGGCTAAAGCTTTTTCTTGGCTCCTCTTTTTTTTGAACGCGACAAGGATGGTTGTGGATCAAAATGACCAGAATTTCAAGAGGAACTGAACGGTGCTAGTGAATGCTAACGCATTCGAGTTAAGCATATTAAAGTAATTATAGGCGATACTCGTACAGGTATTTTGTTATAACCCTGCCGAAACATCGGCATAGTACGTCTTAAAAACCAAACCATTAATTACTTCCTTTAAACTTACAAAGTCTTTCTTTGATCTAAAAGTCAAGAGAGGCTTTTAGGATTCGGGTTGACTTTTGAGATATCTGAGTAGGTCTATGTTCCATATTTTATTCCTGTCAAGCGAGTGGATTACACAAACCTTAGAGATTCCATTGGTACATGATTAACGGTCTAGGACAAAAGAATTTTCGAGTAACAATAGAAGAGACTATGTTGTGAAGTATAGAAAAGCCAACTGTGAAGTCCGACATGTGATTTCCTCGGTTGAGACATTCATCGAACACCACGAACGCGATAAAGCACTTCCATTACTGGCTTGTCTTTACACTCCCTACCACCTTAACTCCCCGGGAGGGTTTTTACCCCTAGAAACGCGACCACAATGCGACGCAGTGCGGACATGTATCACAATAATGGCATAAGCTTACCCCAGTACAATGTAATCAAAAGAAACATGGCGAAGTTCCATCGGCTTTCTTGATCCTCATAACAAACTCAATTTTTCCTGTTAAGGAGAATTTTTACATTCTTTCCGGAATACATTGTTTATTTCAGTAGCAACACTTTTGTTCACATCACGAAATTTCTCACACGAAATCCTAATTCTTTCTCGGTTACCGGTCTCAATTTCGTCGCCACTCTTCAAACCAACACGTATCGGCAAGTACCGGGAGGGCTTGGCTTTCCTGATGTGTCCTCAAGCCGCTACTAATGGTCCAAAACTACGCTCCTTGCTTGAGATACTTCTCTTCTTTTCCGAGTCCCAGCATCCCCTTTGCAACTCTGCACAAGACCAATAGTCTTAGACAGAGGC
This sequence comes from Triops longicaudatus, assembly GCA_022885665.1. Taxonomy (NCBI): domain Eukaryota; kingdom Metazoa; phylum Arthropoda; class Branchiopoda; order Notostraca; family Triopsidae; genus Triops; species Triops longicaudatus. The sequence continues at coordinate 57,712 of JAGQDJ010000231.1, read as the reverse complement.
ACACATGCGCTATTGAATTCCACGACTCGCTCGCACTTCCTGCATATTTTCTCCTTTTCTCTTACACTTTCTCGTTCCCGAGTCCCCATCAAACGCCTCACTATTTCAAGTACAGGATGTAATCGATTTTCATAGGCCTTTTAATCCAGCACTTGCTTCCCCCTTCATTCCCAGCCTTCATTCACCTTTCAACTCCAGTTCACCCCCTGCCACCCTCCTCACTTGACGAACTTTTGCACGAAATCCAAAAACGAGTCAAACTTGAGGCTCACGATCCAAACTCCGCAGCTCTATGCTACTCTCTCTTCGAGAAATTCTAATTTTCGAGTACCGTAATTATTTCCTCGAGATGCTAATGACCCGTTTCATTCGTGAGTGGCGGACAAAAAGTGCACGATTCAATAAACAGCTAAATTGTCCCATTAAATCCGCAGCTCTGTAGTCTCTAATAACGAGACGATGAAAAATACTCACTTTTTTCTGCATAAGCTTTTTCTCTTTTCAGGGGTGGATTTATCGCCCTGGAGAATTCCACTTGGCGTCTAACTCACCGGGAGAAAAAAGGACTCGAGATGAAGTGGTGAAACAGAATATGATGACAACTGCTTTCGCTAGGCCCTGGAATTTTCGTCTTTACAAAGTGAGAGACACACCCGTTTACAAACTGCATTCTTTGTAAAAAAAAAAAAGAAAGGGTTAGACGAGGTAATGAGTGCTCATTGTCTCGTTCCTCATTCGCTATTGTTCCATTTCTACGTCTCCCTCCTAACAAGTCTCCCTGGTCTCTTGTGCACCGACAGTTAAATCCCTTATCTTACATTCTCCCCCTTTGCGTATTTTTTTGGGGGCACCAATTCTTTCGTTCCCGAGCTCTAATTGCGAATTAAATGATCAACACACGAATTGCTGAAAAGTTGATTGCTCCAAATCCCCCATACTCTCAATAGCATTTCCTTATTGATTTTAAAGAATATATGAAAAAGAACTTCGTATTGCCAAACAGTTAAGCGTGAAGTGTACCTGGCGTTTAAGCTTCGCTATAAAATATTATTTAAAAAAAACCTAACAATTTTATTTTCTTTAGAATGTGCGCTGTTGCGCACGTAAATTTTAATTTTATATTTGGGCACGTGCATTGAACGAAAACTATCAATTGCTAATATTGCAACATTTTATTTAGAAATGTCTCAAGCAGTTTTAGGTGACTTGAATTTAATTTTTCGTTAGAAGGATTAAATCTTTTCACACAGTTTTAAGCTTAATTTACTTTAAACTACTACTTTTGCACGATATTTCTATAGTAAATACATTAAGTTCATAATGTATTTACTATAGAAGATATCAGTAGGCGTAAGACTATGACGTTTTACGAAAAAAATGAGATTAATCGATTATGCGCGATTGTCTGCGAGCTTCAAAACAACTGCTTGTTTGGTAAGGTCAATAAATTCTGATTTCAGATCATGAAAGAAAATTACGCTTATTAACTTCAGTATTCTGTAAAATAACCTCAAACATTTCAAGCGCAGTTTCAAATTCTTTGTGAAACTACTGTACTTGCATTGAAATCCAGCCTGCAGATCCATTTCATCTTCACTGAAATACAAATATTCCCATGTAAATCTCATGAGATCAAAGTATAATATTTCAAGTGTATTTTATGGCTAAAACACAGATAAAAACTCTAAAAGCAGGAATTAAAACAAACATGGGGTGTTATTATGGCACGCTGTTTGTGTTCCCAAAATTAGCAGCCAAACATTGACGAGTTTGTTGCACCTTTCTATGACATCTCGTTCCTGAGATAAAACAACTTGAAATAACGTCGCCCTGGGCATTGTCGAAGCCCTGTCCACTGTTTCCAACGCAGAATAAGGTTTTTCCTTCTTTTGAGTTCCTTTCATTTACCTTGCGTAGTTTCCAAATTTCGTTAAGAAAGTTTGTAATACCTTGTCTTCTCACTTTAACGAACCTTTGGTGGGTAGAAATACTGTTAGGTACACCTGAAGTTCGTTCTATCGGACCTTTTCTGCAACTGTAGATACTTAGGAATTTCTACATTCTCTAAATAGCCGACACGTAACTCAATACAATGGAAGAATGCGTCATTAGAAGAAGAGAGATTTACATTAAACCCTAGCTATAGCAAATTTGACGTGGAAAGAAACCTTGTTTGTTATATCTGTAGTTCCTCATAAAAAGGCCTTTATCTGCACAAATATCAAATTCGAGACTTTCGGACTCCTGTCGAATAGCAGCAGAAGTGTCAGTTCGTTATAGATGGATTGATCATCGAGACACTAGAGATCTGTAGTAAACAATAATTATGGCTCCCCATCCATGAAAAGAAATCCTGTTCGTTATGTCCAGTGTTGTTTACTTTTCCTGTACACAACTCGGAACGCTTAAACTCTTCTGGAATAGCCAGTAGTCTACTATAAATGGATTCATTACAGAGACACTTCATTGTGTTGATTAGAGGGGACTCAGGTCAATACCGGGTATCAATTCGAGCTTTGTCAGTTTTTACACGTTGCATGTACTGAACTTCAATCTGAATGTTTAATGACTAGATGCAGGTGTATCTTTGCTCTCTGTTAAGCCATTGTATGCTTCTTAGAAACTTAATACGGCTAAACTAGCCTTCAAACAGGGAGGCCCTGGTTTGTCAGTGCCGTATAACCCACTGCGCAAAACAAACATCGTGTTTAACGTTTGTTTTGCCATTGAAACTTTTCCAACCAAATTTATAGTGTTACACTACGTATCGAAAGCTTGCAGATACATTCTTGAGCAATACTGGAATGTCCGAGCTTCATCTTCGTCAATAAATAGGCATACTTTAAGATTTTTCAAAATAAACACAAAAAGGCTACGTACACTGGAGGCGCCATTTTCTAGCGCAACATGGTTACCATGACAACAATCTATAGATAAACAGTATGTGTTGGTTTTACAAACTACAGTTGCGTTTCTTCATAATCATTATAGCTGCTTATTGTACTTAAGCTACGGTAAGTGTTTTTCTGTCTTTGATGGATTTCGTCGCACTCTATAGTTGTGAACTCCAACAAGCTACGTCATGCAGCGTTGCCCTTTTCCACGACTCTTTTCCCATGGTCAAGAAATCGGCAGTTACTACCGTTTCGACAGGTGTCTTGGGATTTCTAGGTCTCCTGTGAAATAAGTATTGTGCTGCAGTCTGACCTTTCCACATACTGTTTAGTAGCGTTCCGTAAAATTCTTTTAGTTATCTTTAGTGAACGAACGAGCGAAAACCCACCACCTGTTTTCTTAAAAGAAAGGTAGCGAAATTAGACTTTATTGAGTATCTCGATTAATTCTCAATCATTACACATGCTACTTTTTTAAGATTGCTCAACGGTATGTGATATGACTATGATTTTTTTATTTCTTTCATCGGCGTGAGCTTTGGTCGTTGCCGTAATATGACTGTGATTTTTTACTGCCACGCAAGTTATGATTTTTGTTACTTTCGCGACACATTACTTTTGAACTGTGTCTCCTCTACATTAGTTTGACTGCTCAACTTTTTGTTACGTTGTTCTTTGTCAGGTTGATAGAATGCGAGCTCTGCTGCGCAACAACGTTAAGAAATAGAGGACACTGGTAATGCGGACAAGACCACGCCTCTTTAGAGTTATCTCCCGGGGACAGACATACTTGCAGCCCCGTAATGGCAAACTGACTTTTGAGCATGCTTTCGAGTACCCCATACAAGTTTTCATGGCGCTGGGAGGGCAAAAGTGCACAGTTTTGGATCGAGAATGGTGCACGAGTTTACAAACGTTCAGTAGCATCATTTAGGAAGAGAAACTCATTTTCTTAGCACTCACACGAGAAAATGAAAACACAAAATGTACTAAGCTCCACATTTTAAGTCTAGTTGAATGAATTATCCGTTTTACGTCTCGTTCAATATTCAAAAGAAGAGAGAAGGAAGCGCGCTGGGTGGTTTTAGTCCCCAATTGCCTCTTGTTGAGCTATCGGATTTCCATAAAAAAGACAATTTGCCTCGAATAATCCTTTTAGAAAATTTTCCCCTCTTTCGGTCTTCTACTTTACTTACAGTGTTAACAGCTAGCAGTATTCAATTTATTTAAAAGAACAATAATTTATGAATCTTGCACTATTTTGCAAAGAAATTGTTATCTTGGAACTAATTTGTAGACTTTTGCTTCTTTTTTATTTGTCGTGCCCAGTCATTGGAACTTGTGGACTCAACAACCCGAACTTACGATCATTGTTCCCAGCAGAGACATCGAGTATTTTTTTAAATACCCAAGGGCCATTTTGACAACACCAACCTACCACTGCACATCTACGAACAATGTACAATTGCCCTACCTTATGATTACTTCACATAAGTGAATGGCTTTCTTGAATATGTTCATTTCAATAACGAGTGTTGTACCCGGGTTAGTGTGTTTTGACGTATAAACGGAGCAGTGTTACTGTGCATCTTGCGCTTATTTCCAGCCTAATGTGTAATGTTGTCCAAAACAGTCACCAGATTGTGTCCTTATGAAAATGCATGAGGTGTTGTGTTAGGTTAGGGCTTATCAAAACGGACAAGTACTTTTTAGACTATCACACAGATTTTTTTTTCAAATAAGCTTCGTTGTTCTTGAAATATTTGATTTTTTATGCTTGCTGTACGTCATTATGATTTTTCAAGAAGACTCAGAACAGTTTTCTGCGTTTTCTGTGGATCTTCCAGCTCGTTTAATTTTGTTGAAAATGTTAACATTCTTATAGGTGCTCTCGGGTTAGGTCTTGTCTGAATGTCGTAAGACAGTATTTCTCTGCCGTTTTAACATATCCAAGCCTAGAGTTTAAAATCAGTCCAGAAAACTTACCTTTCATTTTTTTAAAGCACTTATTGGTGCTACACAGGTTAAGGCCCTGTCAAAACGCCTCGAAACATAGTATCTCAGCATTTCGTGCATATTCCCAGCCAGGTGTTTAAAATCTTTTTGTTTTAAAAAAAGAATTTGAGCAAATTTTAGTGTTTCTTTTATTTCGAACAATTATTCAAAGATTTCGATTTACATTAATACGCCCTTTTGTCTTTTATTTCGTAAAATTTCGTTTTAATGGAGATAAAAATTCTTTCATCTCGCTCATCAAAACTATGCAAAGCCTCACATCCTGTCTTTAAAGCCAAAAGCAGCACTGGAATGGGGGTGAATGAGGATGAAATAGGGTAAGAAGCGGCGTAAGAGTCGTCAATATCCCCATTACCGTTGATTTGGTCTCGTTCAACCAACCATCGAAGACGGAAGGGACACCGCAAAGACAAAACGAATATAAAGAAGGGAAGAAGGTGAAAAACGAGAAGCAGATCCGTCTTCACGAGTGTCGCAACGAAAGTAAGAAAAAAGATCGCCATAAAAAGCAGAGAAATGAATCAGAAAAGATTAAGTAACACCCCACCAACTCCACCCCAGACTTAGCTCCGCCCCTTTTTTATAGTTTAGTCGTTAGTTTTGTTCCCTACAGACATGCAGCAAGAAAATGAGAACCTTGGGTCCCTCAGTTTCCAGGGCATTTCTTCTCGGCTATACGCCGAAGTTCCGGATCGTTACTTCTTTTATGCTTACCAACGTTTATTACACGTTCTCTATGAGAATTGAAAAGCGAAAACATAAAAAAGAAGAAGAATGAAGCAAGAACTTACTCCCCTTGCTGCGACATCCGCATATCTGCAAGTCAGAAGGAAAAATTCACTTGAAGAGATTATATTTTACTCTACGAATATTATTCATTTGAAATCACGCTAATAAACAAAGAAAAAATAATTGAAAAAAATAAAAGTAGACAGTATCCGTTCATCATCTACTTACTTAACCTAATGTGATGTTCCTCACCTAGCATTAGTTAACCTAACCTAACTAGTATACTTTCGACTTATAATGACTTATCCCAATGTAACTAATCTAAAACAACTTAAACTACCACGCTTCTCCTGACTTTAGAGTAAACTAACTAACTTAACCAAAAAACAGGAAATTTGCGACTCGAACGCCAAAGCAGTAACGTAGTAAGTCAACAAGTTGTAAGTCACCCTGATTAATGAACTTTGCGCAGTTTTACTGCAGACTTGCGCACGAAAAAATTGGGAGAAAATGTGGGGATAATGTATTGAAAGAATGGAATTTAAACCCAAGAAACATACTTCGCTTTTTCTACACGGCGAATCGATGGGGTAAAAATGGATAAAGGAATGACACCATCGGAAGAAATATTCGGGGCAACGCATACTTTAGAGCCAAAAGAACGGAATTTGACGTTTGGCGCAAAGAAATATGCTTCCTGGGGCAACGGAGGAAAAACCAGGCGAAGAAGAGGAAGAAATGTTGAAAGAAATGAATGACATTGGTGCACCCCACCATTGCATCCATAACTTAGCGCTATCTGCGGGCAGATTCCACAGGTTCTCGAACAGAAAAGAAAGAGAAAAGTATGGATAAGTGTCACAAATAGGAATGAATTGTGGAAGCGCGTGATGCAGATCGATTTTGAAATTCAGTTGTTGTAAAAATTGAGTTTACGACAAGTTTCTGTGAGAAAAACTACTGACTTTCGTCGGTTGTAATAAATGCGCGAATTCGCACGTTTCGTTTATATGGTTGTACTTTAAAATATTCTCTTTTAAAATGTGTTACTTCAGTTATCAATTTACACTACACATTGAAGTGAACTTTCAGAAATATTATTACTACTTGCATAATATTATCAGTGTTACTTTTTGGTATTCATTTTTGTACAAATGGTTATAACGTTGATGTAACTGCAACTAAGGATTTCGGAACACCGGTTTTAAAGTCAAAACCTCAAAAAAATCTGGCTTCGGTTCGGTCTTTGGCTTAGTAGCCAAACTTTCAAGCTTCGGCTGCGGTTTGGGGTAAGGGAATCACGTGACAGTACGTAATTGGCTGGCCTGAGCATTGTAGGCGTCTGCTGATGTGTTTATAATGGCCTTAAAAGCGTTGTGGAACGGGATAGAGTTTGGAGAGTGAATAAAACTATTTCCGGTTTTTAAGCAGTTACACCGAGCCAGGATATTTGTGCTACAACTGCCAATGCCTATTGTTTATGCTTATTATTTTAATCAAGCTTTCGAGTACTACTTGGTGCAAAGGCTTAGTATAAATTCCCTCCATAACACAAGTGATTTTTTACTTTAATAAGTTGTCATTAATTTCCCTGATCCAAATAGGTTTATATCGCCTGATTGTGGTTTGCTTGAATCGCAAACGCGCACATTCATTCATAAGGATAGGGAAGAGGAGGTATGACGTCCCCAGAGGAACGACAGAAACCCGGTGTTTGGATTTGACCTTTTTTGTAAAGGAAGTGGCCCAAATTTCGGCTACCATTATATTTTTTTCGAAAAAGCCGTCATAGAAGTGAGGTAAGGACAAAAATCCTCTGTAGTAGTGTTACCTACATTACCTAGGTAAAAATAACTTCGAAAGTCGTCGTAAATTTTATTTATTCCAATTTTCCCAAATCTCTTCAAAATCGACGTTTTGAAAATATGGTCCAAATTCCGACTACTTAGGGAAGAGGATACTAATGAATTCCCAAAACGGAATAAAAAACGGAAACATATAATTAAAAGTATGCAAAACGAAACGCATATGTATAAAGTATTTTTCGTTAAAAAAAAAATAATACGCCAAACGCTAATGGCACAACATAATTCGTGGCGGTTTTTAAGCTTTCGAAAATGCCTGGTGTGCGACGCACTGGCGCAACTGCAGTAGCAAGAGGTTAGCGTATAGCACCACGCTTCTTAGTTGAAATTTATCACATGACTATTTTATGAAAATTTGGACTTTTCTCACAAATACAGTGATGTTAAGCAAAATGTACAGAATTCTGACAAAACCTGGTACTTAAGCTAAGCACGTAGCTAAAGGAAGTGTTATTAACTTACTCACTTTCTTACAAAAATGGCTAATTGCGCGTGGCTCTTGAAAAGTTTGGCAGATATTAAATTTTTTGAATTAAATAACTCGACAACTACAAAGCGACATCAACTCTAACTTTCCAGAAGCAGTTAGAGCGGTTTAGACCTCCTCCATCTTGTTGGAATTTGTGTCCTGACCTTCGTCCTTGCTCATTCTTGTTTTATATTTCTTGAATTAGCCATTTTTCTTGTAAACGTTGGTGTTGGATAACCTTTCTTGGATAACCTTACTTCTGTTTCCTAAGTCATATGTGACCTAACGTCAAATTTGGCTCTTATAAGGAGTGCAACTGTAAATTGAAGTGAGTTGTTGAGCCGAGAACCTAAAGCTTGATTAATCAAACTAAAGATACTAGGTAATACAAGTTTATTTAACGAATTTTTCCTTGCTCCTTCAAAGTAACTGAACATTTATGTGGTCCTCCCAGCCGGATACCTATGTCGGGCTAATTCATTCCACTCCTCGGGAAACATCTACGCTCATCAACATGGAACCGACTACTCCCGTTACTACGCCCCATTCTGTTGCACTTCGGAAAGCTGTCGCCAACAAAACCAGCATCAGAACCCAGCTGGCCGAACAAGCCGTGGAAATTCAAGATGGTGTAACGAGTAAGGACGTCGACAAGATCAACGCGCGCTAACTACAACTAACAAGGATTCTCAAGTAATATGGGAATGTCCATGGGCCAAGTACTTCAGGCTATGGAAGATTACGTTGATCTCCAGGGATACTAAACTCACATCGGTGGCTTTAACAACGATAATTGCCTCCACGGTAATTTACAAGCTGACCCCCAGCATGTCCTCAATAGCTTTTCCGTATCGAGTCTTCTTCCCATGTCACCAACTACTCCGGCGGCAACTCTCGTAGCGTCTACTGCTTGGGCTTTTTCCAGTAATACCTCCAATTTTAAAATCCCGAAGCTAGATGTCCAGCCATACGAAGGAGATGTTTACCATTGAAAGTCATTTCGGGACACGTTTCACAACAATCCAACCCTAGCTGCAGTGAGAAAATTTACGTATTTGGTCACCTATCCACGCAGTCCTGCTTTAAAGACTGTTGTGGGTTTACGTCACAGGAAAGAATTACGCTCGGTGCAGTCGAACATCTAAAGAAACGATTTGGACAAGAATACCTAATCATGGCGGCCAATATTAAATCCGTATTGGACTTATCTCCTGTTAAGTCAGTACGTGACGTTGTCGGGTTACGAAGATTTTTTGACGATTGCCAGGCCCGTATGAATGCCTTAAAAGGATTGGATACGGCCACAGAATCCAGCGACGTTTTTATCCTCACTGCACTGTTGGAAATTATACCTGACGACCTTGCCCTGGAGTACAGTCTTCAGCATCCCGAAACTTTCCGCTTACCGTAATGATGAGCTTTTTGGAGAAGGAAATCACAAGTCGCGAGAAACATCAGCTGTTAAAAAATTTAAGAACCTTTGAATCTTCCGTGCTCAACCCTGCTGTTCCTAGAAGTTCGTCCGAGATTCACACTACAGCTGCGTTAGTTACTTCGTCCATGCCGCCTTCTCAAGGTGATCGGCATTGCTCCTTTTGCAATGGTAACCACGGCAATAGCGAATGCCCCCTGTCGGTCGAAGAACGTCGTAGGGCATTACGAACTTCTAGTCGCTGCGTTCATTGTCCAGGAACCGGACAAATCGTGCGTATAGCCAATCCTAATAGCCAATCGCAAATGCCTAAACTGCGGAGAATTCGACTCGACAAATGGCCGACTTCGTCTTGACTCGGTATGGGAACGACGGACTTCATTTCAGTTCAACTCTTTTTATGACCAACTTTCGGGTCTGGTCGATTATAAGTATATCGGATTAAGTATATCGGTCGACTTTGAAGTCAACTTTCGCCTGTTTCAGTGCCAATTTATGTGAACGTTCTAGAATGTAAGGTGAAAGCAGGTAAGCGAAGAAAAAGGAGAAATGCAGTGTACTTATTTTCTCCACCACTAATCAACAGCAACACCTTTTACGCAGCAACACCCTATTCTAAATGCAGATTCATTGCACTCTTCAGTTTCATTCCAAATTGTAGGAGCATTATAGAAAGATTCAGAAGACGAATCAGCTCTTCGTTTTCTATTGGACCTAGAAACCGCAGGCGAGAAAATAAAACGCAATAGCCAGCAAACGTTTACCTCTGGTAATGAAGCTAATGGACAGTGCTAAGTTATATTATAACGCTTTAGTTGAAAAACCCAAAGACTTCAATGAATTTAAACAGGCACGTTTGGAGACAATAACCACGAAATGCAACTTCTTGTCAAATTCAAAAACTGAATATAACTTAAAAATCAAAGTGATAAGGATTTTACGGACAAAATAACTAAGTTATCTAACAAAATTCATGAAAGGGATAATCCCCCATTTGCACAATTACCACTTGACTAGAGAAATGAAAAGGTAATTTCACTAAAGGATTACTTTCACGTTTTCAAAGTTATGTACTTAGCGCACAGCCTAACACCTTCAGAGAGGCCGTAACAGTTGTTGCACGGGAAGAAGCTTTCGACGCATTGACTACGACCGCATTGACGCATTGACCTATCAAATATAAAACAAATGTTTTCGTACAAAGGCTTTGTCACAAAGGAAGTGAGGTACGAATTTATAATGTGCATGGACGCAATAGAAGACCAAAGGATTTTAAGAAATGGGGCGGCGATGGGAACAAATCTGCCGGAGAGCCCCAAAGGAGTAACGGTAATATGCATAATAACGAAGCAATTGAAGTAAAGCTTAACAAAGTAATTAGAATCCCTGCACACTATTAGAGCTATTGCCACAACGAAGTTCAATCTGAAGAGGGTTTGAACGGAATACAAGTCATATCTAAGCCCCCAGATTCAGGCAACCAGAAGTTCTCCGTAGAACCTACGTTAGACCTGTGGAACGAATCCCCACATCACTGTAGAATGAGAGTCCACAAGTAATATTAATCCCTACAGAGGTAGATATTGGGACTACGAACAAAGTCAATGGAAAAGTAATTTCAGCTATCCACGATTCTCCAAGTATTAACTATCCCCTTCTTGGAAACTTCAACCTATTTAATATTTAACCTTCAGACAGAAACAAGCTTTCGAAACTACTCGTGCAGTTAATGGATATATTTACGAGAGACGACGCTGATTTAGGCAGAACATCGCTCGTGAAGCACACTGTCACAACCACAGGTCAGCCCTCATTATCAGAAAGCGTACAGAATACCAGAATCTCAAAGAACGGCAAATAGAAAGCCACACTAACGATTATATCCTCTACCTAGAATTGACGACACTTTAGACAGATTTGGAACAGCGAAATATTTTTCCATAATGGACCTTGCCACAGGATACTGGCTGATAGAACTAGCGTAAGTAAACATAATACCGCCTTTACTACCCATTCTGGTCACTATGAGTCCAGTTGCCTATCTTTTGGTCTTCCACGCACCCCTGCCACCGTTCAGCGACTAATGGACAAGATCCTAGCAGCTGACAAGCATTTAGGAAATGTACTAGTTTATCTGGATGACCTCATAATATTTGCAGCAACGCTTACAGAACACATTGAGCAATTGAGAGATTTTTTTACAGATTACGTGCAGCTGGATTAAAACTTAAAGCAAAGAAATGCGAGTTTTGTAAACCAGCCGTAAAGTACTTACGTTATGTTGTTTCTTCTAAAGGTGTACAATCAGATCCAGATATAATGATAGTGAAAAAAGACTAGCCTACTCCACGCAACATAAAAGAAAATCGTTCATTTCTAAGATTAGCCGGATAATATAGACGTTCCATTAAAATTTTTGCTTCGATTTCAACATTTCTTAACAAATTAACAAAATTAATAAAACTCTTAACAAATTACTAAAATTCTGCATTAATAAATATAAAAAGGACTGGGATTCATACATACCCTACGCTCTGTTTGCGTATTGAACGTCAACAGTCTTCAAGTCAGGGCAGCCCTTTCTTTGTTTTATACGGAGGAGTCCCCGCTAGATCCACTAATATCTGCTCCTAAACAGAACAACGCACTAACGTCAGATTACAAAGCAGAAATGCTAGCCAAGTTACGTAACGCTCGGGAAACTGCAAGTAGAAATATGAAAAAAGCAACTTAAAAGCAAAACGAAAATTACAATAGAAATGCTAAAGAGGTCAAATATGCAACTGAAGAAAAGGTGTATATAAATAAAATAACTTCGCAATTAAGCCTGGACTAGCTACGAAGTTAGACGTAAAATTGTAAGGACCATACAAGACAATCGAATTTACATCGCCTGTCAACGTGCGAATAAGGAACATAAACAAGACCAAAAATTCTGCGACGCCAGTGAAAATGAATACGCTACGAAAGCTTATCTGTGTATGAAGCTAAACGGTACAATTGAAGTTCACTTCTTAACCAGCAAAACTCAAGTTTCTCCTTTTCGGTTCTTATCAAAAGAAGACACCACAACTAGTTATTAATAGAGAAATCAATGTTTTCTGTTGGACAGGTTCTGCGGTTGCTTTAGAATGGATCAGCCGACCTTCCATAAATGGAAAACATTTGTGGCCAACCGAGTCCACGAGAAGACTTCTCCCGCTGTTTGAAAACATTGTTCAAAATCGGACAATTCTGCGGATATTGCGTCCCGTGGGTAGTCTCCGTATACTTACATTTTTATAAGCGCTCTGTAGACGTTTTAAAACAAACCTGAACATACATAGCTTACGCTTACTGAACGTCTTTTTAAACGATCAATTGTCTGTGCTGAAAACGTTTATTTGGTGATGTCTAAAATACGTCTTTCTTACGACGTTAAACATATGTTGCTGCAAGAAGGTTGATATTCATACAGAAAACGCCCAATTTCACGTTGAAAAACGTATAATATAGGTATTTTATGCGAATTATATCCATATAATTTTTATTTTTGCATACTAATTACTGTAATGGAAATTAAGTGCAGAAACAAGAAACTCGAATTATGTAAATTTGTTTTATGTATTATTGATCTCTATGAGTATGTTTCGTCGCTCTACACAACCATATACAAGAAACAAAATAGTAGTAATACAATAATAATAATAATAATAATAATAATAATAATAATAATAATAATAATAATAATAATAATAATATAACATAATAGAAATACAAATAACAAATGACCATCTTGCTTGATTCCTTCTGGCAAACGCAAAATCCTCTTGCTACTCTTATCGGTAGAAATTTGCGCTTGCAAGAAATTCAGTATAGCCTGCGTTATCAGGAAGTCCACAGTTCAACAACGCACTTCAACAACTAAACTTAGGCCTTGCTGCTAAAGACTACGATACCTCATTGCCAAGACTGAAAACTGAGGACCTCACAGGTTTTCAGGCAAGAATGAAAAATGGGAACAAAGAATTTCTGGGCTAATAACTGTTGAATATACGTTTGTAGGACGTACAATTCAATCAATAATGAGCACATTTTTTAAGTTTATGTAAGTACATTGAACAGCTATTAGACACTTTTTAAAAAAATTTTCCTTTCGCATGTGAAACGTATTTTTTAGGGGTTAACTGTCTGATTATTTTACGTTTGCAAAAATACGTAATAAGACGAATGTTCAAACGTCTAAAATACGTATATTTTTTGTAAGTGTGCTACTTGGGACTCTCTGGTGGGAAGGGCCTGGGAGGTTAACTCAAGCGGATTATACCTGGACAAGTGGAAAAGCTCAATGACTCCAAACTTTCAAATTTAATCAACTCTGAGGTGTCGGGTATTCCTACCTTCTCAACCTGCATTACCCATTGGTCGTGTTAACTCCTTTACACATCTCGTTTGGATAACTGCTTGGGTACGTCGCTTCCTGTACAACACCCGGAATCCATGAGGTGTCAGGACAGGATGCCTTACTACACCGGAGCTTAACCATGCCGAAGTTCTTTTGCGTGAAGTAAGTACAAGCCGAAGCCTTTCCCAGCGAATTAGCTGATCTTAGAAAGAACAATGAAGTTTCTCCTCGGTCACCTTTATTCGTCTTGATTCCGGTATTGTGTCCATTTTTTTTTTTTTTTTTTTTTTTTTTTTTTTTTTGGTAGTTGCAAGTAGACTTCGTCTGTGTTCTGTTACTTATTTTAACAAATCGCCATTCATTCTGCCGGCGAATAATTATTTTACAACCTTGATCAATTCGTTCTCATCATGTTAGGAACTACCATGCTTGTCCACGAGACATGCTGGTTTTCCTACGGTCGACGTATTGGATTATTCATTACCACCCAGCACACAGATTGCTCCTTTATCGCTGGATCGCACCACGCCTGCAGCCCCATTCGACGTTTTGGGCGTTAATTTTGCTAAACCGGTCTTCCTTAAAACCGGCGCTGAGTAAGCCAAATTTTACATCTGCCTTTTCACCCGTGGTTTTCTTAGTTTGCTTGCTGCAGTGTTTCTCAGTATGTTTTCACATTACCCAAAATAGCCTATGTGGAAGCCCCCATTACCTAGTGTGACTAATATTTCGTCAAAAAATAAAAAAAAATAGAAAAATTAAGATTATACCTAACCTAAGGGTATGAAAATCACGTTCAGAATGATTCAGGTAATTTTGCGGAAATTATTCAAAATTGGTCTTATCTCGACAAAATTCTGAATAAATTGTCACGCAAAGTGCTCGCAAAGTTTCGGCTCCATTCGAAAAATTTGACAATTCAATGAAAGTTTCATTAGTCATTTTTTTGCGAGAAGTAATCTTAAGTTTGGCTATCAGTAAGGGCTTTACTAACTATGGAAATTCACTAAACTTCTCAGGTGATTGCAATTAACTGGTGAAGTTGACTTCTTTTGTTTTGCAGGAAAGTAATAGGCATTGCTACACACATTAAAACTTAAATTTTCGAAAACGATTTTATTTTAGAAAAAATAGAAACTTTATTCACGTAGTGAACATGTACTGTTAATGCTTTTCATAAGTATCTTGATTATATGTTTTGGTACACAACTTTACAGCCAAGATCTCGTGGTGAGATGTTTTGGTAAAACATTTTTCACAAAATCGCTTTAACCGTACAACGTCTCACATGTAGAGTCTCTGTATAACTCGGTTAGGTAATCCGTAGCCTTACAACGAAAATTCGAGCACACGCCATTAAAATGGCGTAGAAAACTATTAGTATTTTAGCGCTTTATTTCTGTATCGGACTGAAGATCTTTTTAGAAGCAAAGGTTAAGAAAATTCAGTAACTATTTTTCTTGCGAGTGCTCCGTTACCCAAATTTCAATTATTTCTACCAAATTTGGTTTAATTTCCTATCGGAGGAAAACACAGGTTTGTATTTCAAGTTATCAAACAGTGTTTCACAATACAGGTCACCCCGGTAAAGGATCCAATAACTTACCGCCATTTTTTCGTTTTTGCCAATTTGTCTGGATTCCGTTCCATTCCTCTGTCAACGGACACAAATTGGCAAAGGAAGGGAAAAATATCCTACCAAAAGGTGACCTTTCCGAGACCCTGTTTCCGATGCTTCTTTTGCTTTTACAGCTGGTTGTTAATTTTTGACCGTTGGACAACGCCACTGTGCGATCACGCTCGCTGCAGCTTGCTGACAATGGAAGATTATTATAGCGAACGCCGTCCAAAAACGAATGAGGTTCGTTGTATTGGATATCACTGTACTAAGTATTTAAGAACATTTGAAATACCTAAGGCATATCGAATTAACTTTTAAAAGAAAACTATTACTCAGAAGAAACTGCAGGGTGTTAAGAAAGTCCCAGTACACCTGTGTTCATTTGCCAGTTAAAGAGTGCGTACAAAAAATGTATCAGTGTTCGAAATCGAGGAATTATTACAACATGAGATTGTCATGTTTGACATAGTACGGACTGCAACAATGAAATAGAACTCCAAAATTGAAAAAGACTTAGCAAAACTGGAATGTATTTTTTAATTAAATTCTTGGATAATATTCGTATCAACAAACAAAACGGAACACATACCAGCAATCAAGGCAACAAGATTATCTCTTAATATCTTAACAAATCAAATTTCTCAGTGAATTAAAGTCAGATCAATCTGAGATAAATGCTGTTAATCGTCACATTCAAAAGAAACATCTGTCTTCGCGTTTACTGATTAGCATACAGGTACGGTGCGAACCTCTCTTCATTTTCTCTGTGTAACTTGCCATCCAAATGGATTGCCATTGACTTCCCACTCGCGACGAATTTCTGGCAAACAAGGCACTCGATCTCTCTGGGCGGTTCACTGTGAAAATCCGAAACGGAATTAATACAGTTATCAAGTTGTGTACTTCGAACATAATTAATAGATGTCTTAATCTCATCAAGCCTTTCTACTTCGTAAAAATAAACTAGCCAAACCAGGTGATAGTCTCAGAAGAAATTAAATGAAACTATACTAATTCCTAACGACAAAAACACTATTTCATCTAGTTTTAGTCAGATACAAATTACTAGTCGAATTAATTGGTTTTATTAACTTTTGATTGATTTTTTACTTTGGTTACCTGTGAACTGCCAGCACCATAGCTTCCTTATTCTTTTTTAGCTTCTCCAAACGTTCCGAATCCGCAATTAACAACTGAACACCGTCGTGGATTCTAAAAATACTTCGCCTGTCGGTCGCACCGGAATGGAGGATCATATCCGGGTGCAAAACGCCCCACTGAAACGACGAACAACAAGGAGCCGGGGATATCGACCGTCTTTCCTTCATTATCAGCCTATTTGAAAATAAAAAAGTTAAATAAACACAGTACTTAAACGTAACAAAACCAACGTATGCACAGCGTAAAACACAAAACTA
Source organism: Triops longicaudatus (assembly GCA_022885665.1). Classification (NCBI taxonomy): domain Eukaryota; kingdom Metazoa; phylum Arthropoda; class Branchiopoda; order Notostraca; family Triopsidae; genus Triops; species Triops longicaudatus. The sequence goes on along the minus strand of JAGQDJ010000231.1, from coordinate 40,884 downwards.
AAAATGTAAAAAAGTTAAAATACAAAACCAGAAATTAAATTAAAAAATGCAATAATAAAGAGTCATAAGTAAATAAAACGAAGGCTAGTAATGGAGTAAACTAACTATAGTTTCTTCATTTAACTGCAGGATCATCAATTAGACTTACGTGTACACCATATCGACGATTTTCTCTTGAACACCGGCGATTTCAAACGAGCTTATCTCTTGACCCGGTAAAGGATCCAATACTTGGTTTAACCAATAACGGACACGGTTAATCTGTAAGAAATTCGACAGAGCATTATTGTAGTCGTAAGGTTTAAATTTCTAGTGCACTGCAATATTTAACTTTTTAACACTGACTAGAGAACTTAAAATACAAAATTTCTAGGTAAGTTTCGTGAATGTGCAAGGGACGCACCAAGGGCACCGCCACAGTAAGTCTTTCTTTTCTTAAATAAGAAGAAAATGCCAAAGCGAGCTTTCATGTTAATAATCGTGGTCCAAAGTATCAATACAGAAAACGGTCAACCAAGAAGTGATTATAACAAAACATACTAAAAAGCAGATGAACCGATATAACGGATAGGTAAAGTCCTCTCTACTTCGTTCAATAACACGTGCTAGGGTGGCAGTGGGATAGTAGCTTAGAATATGTAAATGAAGATTAAGTTAGGTTAGGTAGAGTCGTATTAAAAGGTTAGGTTAGTTATGTAAAGTAAACAAGGAATGTGTTTATTATAGACTATTTTGTACAATTAGGCGTAGTATAGCTTATGTTACTTACAGGATGAGTTTATTTAGGTTAGATAGTTATATAACAGGTTGAAGCTGGTTAGGTTAGATAAAAATAATATATTTGGTTATTGTATGTTAGTTAGATTCAGTAAAAGGCCGAATTTAGTTAGGTTAGATAAATAGAGGCTAATTAAAAGTTAGGCAAGGTTATAATATTAAGTTTAGGTTTGGTTAAATTAGAATTAGCTATGTAAAAATAAGTCTAGGCTCACCGGGATCAGTCAGTCCAGGATCAGCTGTTCATACCATAACACTTGCTTACTTCCTACTTCCCTGATTTCTGGCCTGCTTCCTCACCGCTACCCCACAACCCAATACACAACAGTTTTAATCACATAAGGTTGCCTGTTAATTTAGGTTACTTAAGCTGGGTACGGTGAAGCTTAAGTAAAGCTAAGTTGCTTTACCTATAAGATACAGACAATATTTTAAAAACTGCAAATCCTCACGAACGCTAGAACATAAATAATTTTCTAAGTAAAGTCCTGCAATATTATTCATCACAAGACCTATCATTGGCAATCACTTCAAGTACCTCGCTAATAACACAAGACTGGAACTTACTTTTACACTACCTTTTCTCCAGCTTGATAACAAATCAAACTACTCGAATAAAATAGTCACATAATCCACGTGTACCGTTATAAGATCTTCGAGATCAATTTCGACGTCAAATGGTACTTCCATGTCATGGGTAGGGTACAAAGCTTCCCCATCTTGAACTCCCAAACCACAAACGGCTCCGATGAACTGAACAGCTAAAGAATCAATCCTAAATAAAAATAAAAACAAGAAAAAAATCAAAAGTAATAGAAAATACTCTTCATAAGGTTGAAAGATTTACAACTACCGCTATACCTTAATTCTGCCTGTGGTGCAAAAAGCAGCGATAATAAACCTGTCAATCCGTGAATATTTGGCAACAGAGTTGTCGAACGTGCCAGTAACACATTTCCGTTACCAACGGACACATTGGCCGCTACCAATAACCTGTAAATAACAGAAATAAATGGTAAAACTGCACTAATTATCTTTAAAAACTTCTTTCAATGTTATAAAACCCATATGGCCTTCCTTTAAAGGAAAAAAATTGAGAAAATAGGAGATTTTTTTAATCTAAAGCATAAATACAATGAAAACAACACACACAAAGAAAAAATTATCACGAAAACTAAACAAGAATAAAACAAACAAAATGCAATATCTTACGACGAAAACGTGGTAAATTTAGAAACAAAACAAGTACAAACTAAAAACACATAACGGAAAAGGCTGCAAAATAATTACCCCTAGTCAAATTGAGCCTAGCATATTAACCTTACTTTACTTCATCTTCCTTTTCTTGGCTAACCCTAACCTATAAACTAAGCTAGCTTAGTCAAACCTTTATCACCTACACTTTCGGGCTCTCTTTTGAAAATAATTACTATGCTGCTTTCACAAATATTCCGAAATATCGTTAGAAATTTGTGCAAAGACGCAGATATGGTCAATAAACTTACCGATCATGCGGATCTTCTGGTTGGGTATCTAGAAAGACTGAATTGACGGAATCGGGCTCGATTCTAACTACCTGTCCCGCGCCTTGACGGAACAGACAGAGTGGCTTGGTTTCCAGCGGACTAACCGGGCCTTTTAGGCTGCAAGGAACACTGACGGCTCCTTCATCTATGGAATCCACCTTCGCTTTGGGTTGCATGTAACAAGGCGGCAACTGCTCCTTTTCTACATACAACATTCCGTCCTCTGACATTTCTCGCCACTTGCGGCGTGTTTCGTGATTAGCCTGTGAAAATTAGTTAACTTGAGATAGTTTAATTAGTTTATCCACATGTAATAGGTAAACAAGTTTCTTGCAAAACAGGACTCATATACAAAATGAGTACGTTATTTGCTTTTGTCATCACGTTATTTTGCTTTTATCATTAACATGGAGCTTGTTCGTTTATTTTGGTACCAAACATTTTCAGTTCAAGCGTACCTTTGTTTTATCGAGTGTACGTACATTGTTGTTCTACGATATGTTAGATTGATAGGTAAAACTAAGTTATATTAGCAAAGGTAAAGTTATGTTTAGAGTTTAGGTTAGGTAAACGTAAGTTCCAATAACATAAGGTAAATAACAGGTTGGATTATGGGTTATCGTCAACAGGAATTATTATTTTTTTTTTCTTTAAAAGAGTTTTCACCATTTTTTTTACTTCGGCTAATTCTTTGGTAAAAACAAAACAAAAAAAGATCTGCAGAATATCGTACAGGATCGCATAAGCTACTGAGTTTTTACTCCCACGATCTCACGTGGGAATATTATATTTTCAAAGAATGTGTCTAAAGTTACGCCACGCAGATACAACTTTGGATGCGAACAGGAAATTGCAGGACAAAATTCTGATAAATTCTTCGCGTTATGAACGTAGATCAGTTGTAGATGACTCGCGCTTTTACTTGTTTAAAAATAAATTCGTAACAAAAAAGGAAAAAAGAAAGAAAGAGAAAATCAAGCCTTGAAAACTATTCTTTTTCATACCCGCACTTGTATGTACTTCCTACGCTGAGCACTACTGCTTTACTTTTCAATGTTCAAAGTGTTCTCAACTTAGTGTGGTTTTGTTTCCTGAGTTGAATTTTCATATATTTTTCACCGCAAGGCGCGACTTTTCAGATCGCAACGAGCTCCTCTTCAAAAACTCATAAACTATAACACAGGGAAAGTGCTCAAGGGTCGGTGCTCACTGGTAACTGTAAACATCATTTTTTCCCTGAGGTAAGAATGTTTTCATTTAGGCTATGTGGCTATGTTTTCATTTAGGTGACAAAAAGTCTGGTATTTACGCTATCTTTGCGGAAAACAGGTGGTGCTAACTGCCTCAGTTACTTTTTGGAAGTAAAAATTCAATTACAATACAATATCCCAAACGCTGACTTATCTCTGGCCTCGTGTTGCCACAAATTGCGTCTAAACGAACGTTTGGTTTTCTACTCTAAGAAGCCCTAATATTTGCTGAGTTTCGTGAAAATTTGTTTGTTTCATTGAGCAATTTGGCCCAGTACTAGTAAATGCTACCAGCTTTTCCATAAAAGCTACCTCGTGCGTTCAAAATAACCCTAGTTGAGCGTACACAGATACACACACAAGAAACGCTATCAAATGCCATGTTTCTCCAACAATACACGCAAGTTTCAACGCAAAATCTTTCGCAATGACCAAGATCTGATTTTCTTCCAATTTTGCTTCAATAACTTTCAAAATTTGTACCAAGAGTTTTAAAACGTAGATAAACTTTTAATAAAAAAAAAAATTCTAGCAACTTTCAAACGCTTCTTACTCGGGAAAGGTAATTTTCCGGTTGTGTTTCCGCGTATCCCAGATTCTTCAACAGCTTCGCTACAGAAAACTTCCAAATCGCCTCAGAATGGACTACAGGTTCGTTTTCTAAGCTATGGGGCGCTAAATCCACCGAAAGGACGCCTTGGACTACGGAATACACCTTCACGAAGAACAGCCGTTCCACGACATTGGTTTTGATTAGCCTCACTGCCTCAGGCACCCACAAGCCACGCCGGTCTTTGACAGAACTGGCCACCGTTTCGGTCAAAACGCATTCTAACGCCAAAGGCCCGATTTCCCGCACCGACTGCGGCAATTTCTTCAAGTCTTGCATTTTCACTTCGGTCACGTTTCCGTAGTCAATGAAATAGACCTGAAATAAAAGGGAAAAATCCTTTAATTAATCTACCAGTACACTTATTCAATAAAACACATTTCTAGTAAAAAAAATCCTAAGTGTTCAAAAATCCTATGGAAAACCTGAGCAGAAAATACGAGCCAATAACTAAAACGAACAAAAAAAAAAAGGTTGGCCAAAATAACGAAAGTAACTATACATTAGTTCAATAAGCAATAACCTAACTAAGCTCTTGGGAAGTAGTGCAAAGTCATTTGCAGGACTTTAACGTTGGCCCTGCCAGTCTTTGCATTGTGGACATTGCTCCCACTCCCACGACGGTTCGCCAGCAAGCTGATGCAGATTCATACGTACAACTCACTTCCCGACAAGGTCCTACCTCCTGCAAGTCGAGTCAGCCATGCGTTCTTGTCAAGATCGCTCGTTTGAAACTCTTGTGCACCTCCTGTTCCATTGTCGCAGATTAAATGGGGAAAAGGCCGTGTACTCAAAGAGCTCAGTATACACAAGGTCCACTTCAATCCTCAATAAATGTTGTCAAATCCAAAACTTTTCCCAACAATTGTGAACTTTATGGAAGAAGCCTTCGAAACAGCCCCCTCCTTTTTTCTTCCCCTCACTTGCCCCCCTCCTCAAATGTACTTAGTACCTACGCCCTTTTGATGCAAGATAAACATACTTATTTTTATTCGTTATCGCTTTTTTATTGCATCGACTGTTTTACCGCAATAGACGCAAGCCTACGTGGGTAGTCAATAAAAAATCTAATCAAACCTAACTTTAACTTTAGTACATCTAGCCTAACCACCAAACTTAAACAAATTTAATTTGATGGAACCTAACATTACTTATTTTACCTAATTTATCCTAACATAACCTGTAAGTTGACTTAACTTGCTTAATAGACTGTAAAAAATGTTAATAATGTTAAAGAAAGAAATAACAGAAGAATAACAATAAACTTTTATACGGAAAGGAAAACTGTGTTAGAAAATGTGTTTCGCGAACAAGCATAAGTAAAGTTTAACGCAAAACGCACTGCAAAATAGAAGAAATTAGAAATACAGTCCGGAACTATAAAATTCTTTTAGTCGACAAAAAAATATTACTTACGCAAAAGGGAAATTGCATTAATGTACAGTAATTACTTAATAACACTTGCACTCACAAAACAATGCGAACAGAATTTGAATAAAAACTTATACAAATAAAAATAATACAGAGTATTCTTCGAAAGAGAGAATGCGGCAAAACTCGATAACACGGAGTGTAAGAATATTTGGTATACAACGTAATTTAACTTAACCTAACCTGCCACGCCTTACATATCATATTTTTAACCTAACCTTATTAAAACTAGCCTTGAATTCGACGAAAATTTACTCAATTTAATCCACCGAAACAGGCAACATAACTTAACCTAACCTACTCTCTAGGTAAGGGGTTGGCAATCGTTTCCCCTTCACCATTGAAAGCCATGTGAGGTGACTCCACGCCAGATTAGCCAATTGAAATATTTAATTGGGTATTAATTAAGAACGGATTGTTTAACGAACTTCAAATTAAAAAATAAGAACGGATTGTTTATAAGTTATTCACTTTTCAATTAATGTTACACTTGACTAGTAAAGAAATGAGACTTTGTATGCTCTTTTGTACCCCAAATTTGCCATTTTACGTGAAACGTAATTCTCCGTCCGTGCACCGCGGCCCGGATAAGTTGGGTACGCGGGCCGGTTTCAGCACGCGGCCCTTCGTTCGCGACCACTGACCTTGGTTAATTTAGCTTAGCCCACCTAAGCTTACCCAAATTACGTGTACCTACCCTCCAAACTTAATAAAACTTAATCTAACATACCCAATTACTTAACAATCATAACTTACTTAACTTTACCTCACATTATGTAAATAAAAAACTTGAAGAACGCTCGAAAGTTACTAAACTAGTTAGTTCTTGTGAGCATACATTAATTAAGCTAAAGAGAAAAAGCACGAATACGCAAATACATAAAGACTGCAAAACACCATGAATACAAATTACAAAATATCTACAGAAGGTTATGTATCAATAATACTCTTTAACTTTATGTAGCTTATCTTTTGTCTAACTTGTCTCAACCTAATTAACCTTACCAACACATACATAGCGTAACTTAACCTACCTTAACCTAAATTAACTTAATCAAGCCTAACCCACCTAACTTAACACAACTCCTTGTCACAAACCTAAACTCCCGATCTTTTCCTAATGTACCTTAACACAACCTGTAACTTACCTTATCTAAAACTAAACCTTTACGATTTTATCGCAAAACACTTGTCACAACAATCAAAAAGTTACCAAACTGTCAAATCATTCTTTTGAGCATATAATGGTTGCATTGGTTTGGTTGCATTGGTTGCAAGTGAAAAGTTGGTACTGCAATTTTCGCAAAAAAAAAAATAAGGGACAACTAGTGAATACACGTAAAATAAACTAATCAGTGCAAAATGCTAACTAATAAAAGTCATATAGTTAATAACTTATTAACGAACTATTAATACGACTTAATACGTTAATAGTAATATTCAAAACATAAAAACGGAAAAGTTCCATAAAGATCGTTAAGTATCTAAATCAAAAATATTGAATCTTACCAACGCAGTTTTATCACTGAATTTTTTGACCACCCGGGCGCGGAACCACTCGACAAATGCTTCATTTTCTGAAAAAGGCGCCACAACAATGGCGCCCTCGGAAGGAGGCTGCAAGAACCCGTCCAGTATTTGCTGATTCAGGACCTCAAAAACCTTGCGCAACGCAAAACTGCTCTCTTCGTCCCTTAACTGGATGAAGAAATGCGCCGGGTCGATCACGTGGCTCACTTCCGCCACCATGTACTGCGTTTTAAGACGTGGCAAAGCAGGTGGGGGCAAATCTTCGGTCAAAACGCACGATTCCAAGGTGCCAGTACCGTTAAGGCGCGTGGCTTGAGGTCTATTAAGGTACTTGAGCGTATCTGCTGGTTTCAGCAAACGAATGGTGGTACTGGCTTTCATCAAACGCATTTTCACCGCTTTGTAAACGGCAGTATTGACCCGCCCAGGTAGCCACAAAGCCCCACCCATCGCTTGGCTCCCGATACGGGGCGCTAAATTGCCCAAAAATTCCACGAAAACTTTGGTGCCTTCGATGTGCACCAAGATTTGCTCGCCTTCGGTGGCACAAGATTTTAACATTTGTTGGATCTGCGGTTTGTACAGTTCGGGTGACTGTTCGGCCGGAAAGCCGGTAAACATGACCGTGTGGGACGGGTTTCGGTTGGACAAACTGCGTACAGCTTTTTGTTCATCAACATCGCGGCTTCGATTGAAGTAATACGGATAAAATGCCCCAGCTATGACGATCTACTCAACAAAAAAGAATTTAAGTCCCCAGAAAATTTACAAAACATTTCTTTAAAAAAATAAAATAAATAAATAAACAAAATGGAAACAATCAGAAACCAAGTAGAGCTCAGAAACAATAAACAAATAACAAGAAAACAAGAAAAAAAAAGAACTGACAATAAACGAAGCAACAAACAATAAAAATAAAAATGACAAGAAATGACAAAATGGTTATAACCAGGAAAAACAATACAAATCTTATTTGTTTAATGTTTGCTGCACATTTTTATTCTCTACTGCTCAATTTACTTTCAAAATCAAGGCTCTTTGGTTGGGATCCATGGTTCCACCCTTTTGGCCACGCGCAGACTCCATGTCTATGCTTTTTAAGCGGTACCGGATTTCAGAGATAGCAATTTGCATGTCCCACATGGCTTTGATTTGGATGAAATTGCGTCGACCCCAGTCAAACTCCAAATTCTGGCCATGGCGCGATGAACGCTCGAAATCGCCAGCTAATTTTAAGTTACTCCAGACCTAGATTAACCAAATTAGAGATTTGTAATGATTTTCTACTATTTTTTTCTCTTTCTGTTTTCTATTTCATTTCGTTCACACATCTCTGGAAGTTTCCTTGGATTTTTGTTTTACTTTCTCTTTTTTGAAGATCTCCACATTGAGGATAGCAAAAGGAACATTAGAAATTCACACGTGTCTAGCCTACGTTGTTTCACATCATGACTTAGATCATCAAAACAGCTTTAGCGTGAGTGAATCACACAAAATCGTTCTACACGGTGAGCGAATCAACAATAGCTTGAAATGACGATATCGTTTCACACCAAAACTGAATCAACCAGAATTGCTTCAAATAACGAGTCTGCTGAGAGAGGTGTATAACACCAATCCCATAAGGTATTTAGTTTGACAGTGCAAATGACTGCACAATAAAGATGTCAATAAAGAAACCTGACAACACGCGTGAGCCCACGTCTGTTACCGAGAAAAATAAAGAATCGGCGCATACTGTTTTAAATCATTCCTGAATCAGAAAATAACGACTAAGATCATTTTTGCATAAACCTTAAATGTTCTAAATCCCTACTTCATAGACAATCACAGCTTGAAATACGGAGTTTTAAAAACAATAATGGTTCAAATTACGACGAAATCAGTAAAAAAAATCACAGATTTATCTGAATCAGCTAAAATCAATTAAAGTAGCCTATGTACTTTTTTTTATTTGCACGCTATTTACTCTTCCATAAATACCCTAAGCTCTATGTTTTATATACCCTTATGTGTATGCTGTATTTTTCATGTATACTTAAAGTTTTGTTTTATTTGTTCCCCTTTTTTTTAACTACTTAATAAAAACAACTTACTCTGTACGCATTGAGAATCGCAAACGGGTCACTGAAAGATCCGTCGGCCCAAGTGAGCTTGTGATGATACGCCATCAATCGCTCACTGAAGGGAGTACTGAAGATGCTTTTGGACGATAACCCAGCCGCTAAGAGATAAATTAAGTAAAAGCAAAAGTTTTTCTTAGAAGTGAAAAGGTTATAGAAGTGTTTACCGATGATTATGGCCTCGTCCAAGACGTTAAAGGCTCTTCCAAGCGCAATCAGCTTAGACAAACGCACATCGAGGGGCAACCTGGCCATAACACGCCCCAAAAAGGTGAGATCGCCGTCTTCTTTATGGTACTTTCCACTGCAGGTGAGTAGCAACGCTCCAACCTACAAATTTTAACACAAACTATCATTCAAGCCAAGACACCAAAAAAAAACTTTTTTTTATAAAAGTCTGACGACAACCGAAGAATTAAAACGCGAAAGTAACAAGCTTAAGTCGAAGAATCCAACAACGTTATTTCAGTTTCCTAGGATACTTATTTCCCGAGACATTAAAAGTAGAAGCTGGCACAGACTGAGACTGAAATTCTTCTTTCCTTCCTTATTTCGTCACGTTTAATGTCAAGAAAAGCACGACAAATGTGGGCGTCCTCGTGCACTTTCTTTGTTACACGATTTAAGAAAATGCCAGAATCCGTCAGATAATAAATGTTAGAATTAAATAAATGTTAGAATTAAAAAGGAAAATTTTTAAACGAAGTAAATTAAGGAAAAGACATGAACTGCATTTATATACCTCTTTGAGAGTTAAAATGGTGCGTTGAATGTTTCCTAAGTCAGGATGATCTATCAACAAAGCTATTAATGCTTTAGGTTCACCCATCTCGAACGTTTTGGCGCGCAAAACTGCCTTTTCCAGGGAACAGCGCAAAACTTCGGGCGTGGCTTCTTCCGGCAACTCTTGCTAACATAAAACCAAATTAAAATTCGAAGTTAATGCATTACTTAAAACAAGGTGAATAAAGGAATCTCTGAGCTATAAACTTACATACAGATGGGAGGGCAACAAACGATAGACACGCCCCGGTCCTACTCGTCCGACACGCCCTCTGCGTTGCTGGCAACTTGACTTTGACGACCATTCCACTTTCAGGTGGTAAAAGTTCGTCCTTGTATCACAGTTGAGTTGTTTCGTCAAACAAAAGTCAATTACTACAACGAAAATTCATCAATTTCAATACAGCTTTCAGATTTAACCTCAAAATCAACGATATTTTTTTGGCTGATTGGAATTAATAAAATAATATTCTTATTATTTAAAGCGATTATTCTCGATTTTTGTTGCGACTGATCTCGAAATTGACTGATTCAGAATTATTTTAAGCGTTTTAGTTAACCCAGGCGCGATTAGTTTTTATTTAATTATTAATTTTGCATACCATAAGAAATGTCCGAAACGGTAATCGAGCTTTCAGCGATATTTGTGGACAAAATGATCTTCCTTTCGCCTACTCCAGCGGGTTTAAACACGCGATCCTGTTCTTCAATGGTGATGGAGGAATGCAACGGTAGAACGCGCCACTTGAAGTAGCTGCCGAACGCAGCGTCGCAGTGGCGCTGTAGCTCGCGTGCGTCTAATTCTTTCATCATGGTAGCAATTTCGGCGTAACCCGGTAAAAATACTAAAACAGCGCCACGTCGCGGGTTTTCTTCCAACATCTCCAACTCATCCAAAGTGATAATCAAATTCGCAGCGAGAGCATACATTGATTTGTCAATCAATGGCTCTTCTAGCCTCACTCCAGGCAACTACAATTAAGGAATACAATAACCATAGTTAATTATATAATCTTACATGCTCAAACATTAATTTTTTCTATTTTATATAATCATATTCTATAATAATTAAAATTTGAAGTATTGTATGGTTTGAAAAATAATTACAGTTTTGCAAACTATCACATTCTTTGTTAATAATTTAACTTTACTAATTTGAAGAATTTACTAATTTGAAAATTTCTAATTTGAATTTACTTCTCCCAATCCCTGTAGTTCTTCCAAGTAATGTTCTTGGATAGGAAACATCGGTTCTTCTGGTATCGCGTACATTGGCGCTTTCTCCGGTACGCCCCGTACTGGCAGAACGAAATAACTTGCGAATTTCTGACTGTCGATTGTCGCCGACATGAGAACCACCTAGTAACAGAAGAAATATACCGTACCAATTTGGGATAATCTCGGACACTAACTTATGGCAAACTAAGGCTTAATCAACAACATTAACTTAAAACAACACTAAATAGTTCTATATTAATTAATCAATACTTATTTGATATAAAAGAAGATTTGTAGTTACTTTCACAGGTGCAGCGTGGATGGTCAGCAACTTTCGGACGATCATGAGCAAGAAATCCGTGTCCTCGTCGCGTTCATGGACCTCATCGATGAATATATGCGTGTAGGAAGCAAACGATTTCTCTTTGATGAGATGCTCCAGTAAACAACCGGTAGTCATGTACGTTAGAATTGTATCATTCGAGAACTCGCTGGCCATACCAACTTTATACCCAACAACAGTGCCTAAACTCCATTGCCGTTCTTCGCAAACGCGTTTGGCAATGCTAATGGCTGCGATACGCCGAGGCTGTGTGACAGCAATCTTGCAGGGCTTGCCCATTGACGCATAATGGTCCAAAATGTACTGCGGTACTTGTGTCGTCTTACCACAACCGGTAAAACCTTGGATAATCGTCACCGCTTTGGATTCTATGAGTCCCACGATCTAAAGAAAAAAGAAAAAACACGTTAATGAAATATTTCTTTGTTTTAGTTCATAAATAAATTTTTGATTAAGTAAAATTAACGAATACATTTAGTTAATTAAATTTCATCAAGATTTTGTTTCAATCAGTCTCTCTTTAAAATTTAATGTTTAGTAAAGTTCGCTAGACTTTCCAAATGCTTAATTTACCCTAACTACCAAGTTTAAACTAAATAGTTTAATTTTAGTTTTTTTTTTTTCTTTTTCCAACATAGTTTTTTACCGAAATGTTTCTATTTACTTTTCTAGCCTATTTTTAAATTAATTTACTTTTATATTTACTTTCTCACATATGTGTAATATATCTAAATTTTTGTGTTTACACTTCTAGCCCAGTTTTGATTTACTACTACCTCTACAATTGTTTTACATTTCTGTATTACATTTTGCGACGATTTAATATAATTTATATCCATAATAATATTCTTTCAAACATTACACGGTCACGGTGATCGGCAATAGGCAGGTTTTTGTTGCCCCGTACAACACCAGGCGCGAAATACCGGTCGTATACAGAGTGAAACTTTTCGTTCAAGTTTGTGTCACCATTTTCCAGTTCTCCGTCGATTTCCAGGACGTCAGTAACTTTTTGCTTGATTTGTATGTCTTCAAAATCGTCTGATAAGGTGTTGCCACGCATCTGGGCTTCTTCGTGCTGCCTGTAACATGTAGCATAGTCAACATATTCGCGGCGGGTGTCAGGAGAAACGATTTTTCGAGCGTTTGCACGTGGATCAGCGGAAGGACAAGGAGTAGATGTTGTGATAATGCGAGTTTGGACAGTTGAGCCGGTAATCACAACTTTGTTCATGCCTGTAGCACCCAGCATATCGAACAAATCACCCATTTTGTGAAAAATGGTGTCTGCACAACAGGCTTTGTTGTGTTTTTGCTTTCACTAGTCGCACTGTAACTTATGTGAAAGAGCATGTAAACAAACAATTGTTGCCGGCAGGCAGGTGGCGTCTTGGTTCGGAGCGAGCGAGCCTTCCTATTGGCTGGATACAAGATTATTTAAAAGAAGGTTAGGCAGTCCCATGCCGAGAACTGGAGATGGCATTGAACTGTGACGTCTTTGGAATGCGCGCATGGACTATGCAAGTGAGAACGGATATAACCTATTGTGGTCTCTTCCTTGACAGAGGTTGTGTTGTATTTCTTGTTAAATACATGTTTGCCAAATCCATAAGCTCTGAAGGCTTTACTTACTTTTCATTTCATTTAACTAAATGTCCTTTCATTTTCTTCATTATATTAGCTTCAATTATTTTAGGTCACAACAGCCGATCTAAAAGATAATATTAGGTCAGTGGAAACAAGTTTCCATTCGAAGTCATGTTTTCTGAGGCATCTGGTCTACTTTCTTTCTATTTGCTTGCAGTCGCTTATTAATTTCGTACATTTTTCTCTTTTTTAACTTTCGAACGTTAACCAACAGCGCTTATCGCTACAGACAGGGGCGGCGCCAGGGGGGGGGGGGGG